>JALLOS010000195.1:0-15649 GCA_036939435.1 Stephanodiscus minutulus
ATACATTGTCGAACGGAATGATATTTGCTCCCATTGTTTTATCCATCAAGAACTTCGTAGCACTTTCCTCGTCGAGCCCGTGCCTTCCCAATGCCTTATCGGCACACTTCAAGACCTTACTCCACGTTTTTTCCGCTGGCATTCTGTCATCCCTGTTGGAGTGGAAGATGCCTTTGTATATAATATCGTCTTTTCTTGGAGGGAAGTGTTGGATTTCTACGTACTCGACTTTGTCAAGGCTCTTTGCCTTGGTCGCAAAAGGGAAGAAAGACATACCATTCCTAATGCCTAGCTGTTACAACTCAGGGTAGAGTCGATGATTCATCAATAAATATCTGACGGGATCGGGTTCCGGCAAGGAGGGCATGCCTCCCATCTCCTCGGAATCAGACAGGTCTCTGAGGTTGTCGCATTCAAAGACGACGAGGCCGTCACGATTGAGGCCGACGAGGCAGTCGTTGTAATTGTCGGGGTCAACGAGGCAGTCGTTGTCATTGTCAAGGTTAACAAGGCCGTAATTGTCATTGTTGAGGTCGACGAGGCCGTCGTGGTTGTAGTTGTCTTCGTTTATCCCAATGAGGCCGTCGTGGTCATCGTATTATTCGTTTATCTCATCCACGAGGCCGTCGTTTTCGAGGCCAACAAGGCCGTCGTTTTGGATGCCAACGAGGCGGTCGTTTTTGAGGATCGACCTCATTGTGGCCTCGTCCAAAGATGCGGCCGCGAGACGGAGGGCTCGTCGCGCACGGGGTTCGGGCGATGAGAAATGACGATGCAGCGCAGTGGTTGCTGCGAGAGAGTGGTTGACAGGCGGTATCTCAAATTCGAATCCATTACCGGACCATTATTTTAACGATGACATTTCGTACAATACATAGTACATAAGCTAGTCGTACAGGTACCGAAACAATCCGCGTGATGGAGCGCTACGGAGTTGAGGTAGCGAGGGGGGAAAGGGCCGTGGCCGAGGTGAGGGGAAAGAACCTTGGCTGCGGAGCAGGTCGAAGAGAGGACTCCAACAGGTCAGTTGAAACAAAAAGATGAACGAAATGATCTATCCAGAGAATGGCACAAGTCACTTTTTCTATTATCTTCGTACAGATCTCCCACCGCTTTTCTTCATCCATACACCTACAATTTCTAGTCCTCCTTCTTCCACCCGATCATGTCCATCAAGGAACTCCTCTGTTATTTGAGCAAGACCCCAAATGTGGACCTTCTTGAACTGATATCCCATTTTCGACGTCAAATAGCCAAGTCCCTTGTCTGTGACATTGGTAGCAAAGCTAATGTCCAGCTCTTGCAATGATGAGCTACTCATGGCAGCAAGCATCTCCAACGACTGGTTATTTTTGTAGGAACGAGCAGCTCTTTGTCAGTGAAAAATATGGGTTGTGAGATCAATATTTTCTCAGTTTGTTTACTCACCTTATCTGTTATGCTACTACCTCCCAGATTGACGTGAACAAGTCCCATGACACTCGAGACCCCGAAAATTAGGCTTTCTGGATTTGGATTGTCTTCGTCGACTGCATCTGTCAATGACCGATTGAAAGATGCTGCCTTAGCTGCCAGTATTAGGATTGCATCGTTGACCTCATCGTAAGAACATAGTGATAAGTCCAGTTTCCTTAGCATGGGAGGAGAGGGGAGATCCTCAATCGGTGTGAAGAAAATCTCCAATCCAATCGCAGTGAGGTTTTTAAGGCCACTTAAGAGCAATGCGCGTAGGTTTCCATCGATATTACAACGTCGAATACAGGGCAAGATTTCATCTGTCAGTTGAGGGTTTCCACTAAGATCAATGCCTTCCAATGAACCCTGATCGATCGAGCTTAGAATAATGGAGACGACCTCGTCATCAACGCATTCCATTTCTTTAAGCTTTAAGCTCTTCAAGTTCCGGAGGGCATCCGATGAGGCACCTACAGCCAGGAGGGCATCCTTCGTCAATGGGATGTTTTGCAATGACAACTCCAATAGAGTTCCACCCGCTCCGCCGACTGACGTAGAAAAGTGAACGCCCAACGCTTCGCAGAACTGAGTTCCTATTAGCGGACAGGCTGTGATATCAATCGATGAAAGTGTCCGCCAGGCTGCACCGATCAACTTGGCCATGTCTTCATCTTTCAAGAGATAGGCTCCTCCCAAAGAAACAGCGAATAAATCCAAATCATCCTTCTTAATTTCTGAAATCACCTGAACTGCCTGGGTCCCAAAGCAACGCCCGCAGTGATTCAGTATTAAGGCTCTTAATCCGGACGGAAGTAAAATCCTGAGCGCTTCGCAAAATTGATCCTGAGTGACTTGGGCACAGTCGACCAGTTCAAGCGTTTCCACTCCCATTTCTGCCAGCACATCAAACGCAGCGCCATTCATTTTACCCTGTGCGACAAGCCTTTCACATAAAGAACGCCGGATTGAATGATCAACCATACCAAGCGAATCGATGCTCGCAAAGTTATCAACAAGATAATTGACACATAATTGAAAGAGACTTGGAACGTAATTGAAACCATTCCCCAGTATCTTCTGTTGGTTATACCGCCTACGCCGACTCTCGTAGGAACTGACATTTCTCGCATCACTACCAGCAGGGGAATTATTATTTCGCTTGAGTCGAGAAACCCAATTCATGGAGGGATTCTCCAGTCTCCGTTTCTTTTCTAAGGCAACCTCAGTTATCTCGTCTAGGGGGTGGCTCTCTTTACTGCTGTTGGGATCGGTCTCGGCTAGTTGCTCTTCTCGCAGACGCCGTGCCTCCTCACGTGCGGCAATCATCTGCCTGGCGACACTGAAGGGACCACACCACTCCTCCTGAAGTCCGGAATCGGATTTTCGACCAGCGGGACTCCGACCTCCCATCATCTGGCCGAATGGGGTCGACATCACTGCGCTTTTTGTCTTGGAGGCATGCCCCAGAGTGCTGGATGCCATCGGCTGGTCAGGACGGGCCAACCTTGATGCCTCCCGCTCCGCCACCGCGCGACTACGCTCCCTCATGGCCTGGAGACCATCGTTGGCGGCGGGGTGAGCACCGTTGCTCAAATTTCGTGTTGATCGACGTATGTTTGACATGGAGGCAATGACCAATGATGACCATGAAAGTTGCAGAGTTCTTACACCATATAATTTTTTGCGCGCGCGAGCGGAGAAAGATTAGGAGAAAATGAGGGCGTCATCCTTGATCCGTCATCACCGACATTATTTTTCTTTGGGAAAATAGATAGAGTACGATACGTAATACGTAAATGCCACACCCTTTTTAGGGAGATCTGTTACGCACGCCACCCTCCTTCTGTTGATGTGCAGTGAATCAAGGGCTGCCCAGTGGTAATTTCGACAGTCAACAATCCTTAACAACTGCTTGGTGGTGTAACAGCATGTCAGAAGTCTGAAGCTATGGCGTTTAGCATTTCGGCAGACACGCAGCCTATTGATACTACTCCTACTAAAGTATTCTTCCTGAAAGCGATTACTTAGAATATTCCTCCTATATGATTCATGTCGATACATCAAACAATTTCCTAGATATATTTATCATTCTGACATGGTGATGCATCCATACAACCAGGAGGTGTGTTGCTCCAAGCAAATGATCAATACAAACTTCATTTCCTTCGACACCTTTAACCAGATTCCGACCACTCCAAATAAGACATACTGACCGGTGTTGGGAAACTACTGACTGAAGACGTATGGGACCAGTATAGAGACACATCACATATATCAGTCGATCCTGGAGCGAAGTCAACGCAAATCACACCAGGTAACGTCTTGGGACTTGCAGAGTCCACATCTGACCCATAAGCTGACACTTTGACTGTGCCAGAATTAGCTGCTGTTAAAGCCACTGAATCTACCACAGAGAACTCAGGATTTCGAATTTCTCGACTTGCAAGCTCATGTAATCTTGAGGAATGAAGACAACGCTTGGCCTCGCATTGCTCAACGAAGTCGACAAGACGCTCCCGTTTTCGAACACAAAGCAACTCTTTCTCCTTGAAGAGCATGTATTTCTTCTCTATATCCAAGAGTTCATCAAATCGTGACTTTTTCTTCATGCTGTCGGTAAGATATCAGAGAGTAGAATAAAGTTAGTCGAATGATCAGTGTAATGAGATGGCGCATTGTCAGTAGATGAGGAGTAACCTCACCGTGTACTCTTCGCATGTTCTCTATTTCGGGTCCGCGTCAGAACCTGCCGCTCCAATTGGTTCAGGTCTTGGCGCTTCTTACCACGCTGAGGCTTCGAGTTGAGGGCATCGCGAATTTTTTCAGTTCTGACTTCCACGTCAAACGCCGAATCGCTTGCTACAGGTCTTAGAGGTCCAGTGCCATTGACAGCGAAACCGTGATCGTCAATCCAGTTCTGTGACGCAACGGTAGTTAATCGCTGTGACGCAACGGTAGTTAATCGCTCGATGGCGGAAATTTGGGAGGACGGATGCCGCGGAGACTTGTTTTCGGTAGCGGGCATAGCGAGGGGATCAGGAACTGCTGCCGCATCTGGGGACAAAATAGGCGGCGAGAAGGTGCTCTTCACACCAAATCCAAAGACTGGTCGCCGATCCACAACTGTACTCTGGGCGTCACCTTCAATAAGATGAGGCTGGGTGGGGTCCAACGGGTTCGGAACCGGTAGGCCGGGTCGGTAGATTCTCTGAGGGAGATGGTTGAACTTGGAGTTGGAAGCACCTTCGCGGAACTGAAGAAGTGCTTCGAGGGCATCAAGAGACGTCGCCATCTCGGGTAACTGATGAAAGGTGATGGGCTCCTGCGGTACTCGGTCGATATCGGTGATGCCGATAGAAGTGATATAGTTTATGGGCGATGAGAATGTGTGCTAAGATGGTGGTAGGTAGTTTGACTGGTTCCATGAAATAAATGCCGGGCAGGTGATACGCACGTCCCTTCAGGCGGAGATTAGAGTACCTAGCATTTCGGTTGCGCTCGCATTCCCCTCTCTGAGAGATATCATAAAATAGGAGTATTTAAAAGAAAGACGCGTCAGAGATCAGAAGGATCTGCATGTACAATTTCCGAAGTTCGTCATTAGAATGTACTCTACTGTAAAAGTCAACGTAGGAATGAGTAATTAAAAAGCAACAGATGGTGTGAATGATGATGTGCGTAAAAAAAAAAAAATTCTGCCCAGAAAAGCCGCGTGAGCAAGCAACCGCATATTGTATGTAGAACCCAGGCAGGCAGCAAACCTCCTGCTCCACTGCTGCTTTCAATTTTCGTTTTTGATTCGCCCAAGAAGATGCTCTCTTGTTTTGATTCAACTTGCCTCTCCACGAAGCCACGTGTTGACCGGCCCAACAGCTGTTGATGGTTCAGATGACGCCGATGACGTAGGTCATTCCTTCTGTCCGGGATCAGGAAAATAATGCCTTCTCTTGAGTAGTAGAAGTGACCGTAGAAGGGACAAGTGACTCTTTCTCAGCCGAGCGAGATCTGTTCAAATCTGCAATAAAAACAACAATCGGACCCCTTTGCATTTTCTTTTCGGTTCTTACGTAGAGCCAGTACACACGGTACGTGGTGTATTTTTCCTTGACTTATATGAATTCCTACGTAGACCCCAGTACTTATACTACGTGGAAGCGAATCAGTCTAGGTTCCTCCCCAGAGAGCCTGGGCGAGGGAAAACACATTTTGTACCATAACTTATCAGAAATGCAAAAAAATAAAAAATTCAACTTGGTAAGTACACTGCTCAATGAGATCTATCCTAAAATGCATTAAAATAGACCCATTTCCAATTATTGGGTCCACTGGTTTTTTCCAAAAAAGTGCCGGCAAGTGGTCCGGTCGCTTCTACGTGCCTACATACCTCCCTCACGTTGCGAGGGATGTAACACAGCGCGCGTCACATCTACTGTCCTATCTCGAGTCTTGAGTCACTCAATGAGAAGCACACATATGTCTGGCAGCACATCTGGGACACAAAATAAAATGTCAGAAATGCGTGCACCCAGCGACCCAAACGACAGGGCATTCGAATTGGTGACCATTTTTGTGTTTTTATTGTGTTGCCACTACTCCTTTTTTTCTTTTTCGAGAGCAGCCAAAAGAGGGACGCGCAGAGCGCAGGGCACCGAAGTGCAAAGACGGCAACGGCAGTGAGGGCGGTGACGTCGGCGACTGTGGAGGCGAGGGCGATGGTGGTGGTGTATGCTGCGGTGAGGTCAGAGGCAACGGCGGCAATGATGACGGCGACAACGACAACGACAACAACTACGATGACGACGACGATGACGGCTGCTGAGACGTCCGTGGAGGCTGCGGTGATGGTGACAGCGGATGCGAGGACGATGGCGGCGGCGATGGCCGAAGAAGGTGGATCAGTCGGTCGATACGTGAACAAGGCGTGTGAGAATATTCCTACATGGATATCTCTTTGTTTCAGTGTTGGCATTTTATTGAGGGTGGCGTCGCGGGGGTTCGGCACGCAAATTAAGACAAGAAGATCATACAATTCCTATCAGTAGAGCTTACATGCGCGGCCCTTCGGGAAAGTAGGAGTTGTCCGTGGTGAGTGTATTGGGTCACATTTTTCAGGTGTGTATGGTAGATTCTACATAAATTCAATATCGTACCTATTTCCCCTTTTTAATTATGCGGGATGCGGGAACGGCCAAGATAGATCTAAGAGATATTTAATATTTACCTATCCAAAATCCACCATCGAGGCCGTTCTGTGCCTCGCTCGGTTAATTATTTGCAGAACACGCCCGAAAATGGAAAATGGAGCGGAAGAAGACGGCGTGGAGATGCGGGCGGTCTCCATCGACTCCTTTCCCCTCTCCTTCGATGAGGACGACAAATATGTCGACGAAAGTAATGGCGGAAGGACCAGCGCCGCTTACGACGAGGACGGCGAGTACGGCGACCTCTCGCATCGGACGGTGACGAAGGACAACGCCCCCTCCATCTACCGCGAGTCGGTGAATCGGCAGAATCGTCTCTTCGGCGTTAGCGTCTTCTTATTGGCCGGGCTGTTCGTCGCGGCGTACTTCCTGATGGGACTGTCGTTCAGCCCGAGCAACATTGGCATTTTCGGCGACGAATCCTCCATGAGGGGAGGATCGGGTGAGATGACTGACTTTTTTGGACTCCGTCGTTCGAATTTTCGGTCGAATTTTCTCGACGTCGCATCCCCGGCTTGCGTCGGATGTATGCGCGAATTCCGCCCGGGCTCATGCCGTGTCGTGTATAACGTGCCTCTTTTGTTCGGTTTCGTTGTGCGCAAACAGGTGAGGTAGGCCTTGACGCTGACAACGCCGAGACCCAAAGTATAGTGGACTCGGAGGTCATCGAGATGGAAGAATCGGAACACTGGGGGGAAATGGGTAATACGAAGGCGGCCAAGAAGGCGAAGGCGATGGATCTCATTAAGAACCACGACATGGTCGGGAAGCACAACTGGGTCGAGGACAAGGATTGGTGGAAGAAGCACGCGCCGGACATGGACGTGTCGAATATGTCCGAAGAACAAGCGAGAGAATATTACAAGCTGAAGAAGAAGGAGGAGCGGCTCAAGAAGCGGTGCGAGAGGCATCCCGACAACAAGTGCAAGGACGGCGGAAAAGTCGCCACGGATCTCGACAGCATCCGGGAGAAACTCGCGCATCACTACGACGAATTGCACAAAGACGAAGAGGGGCCGGCGGAGGCGGTCGTGGATGAGACGCCGCCCGACGGCGCGGGTGGAGTCGCGGACGTCAATGAAGACGAGGCCGGCGAAGTCGCGGAAGACGAGGACAAGGCGGGAGGTCCCACGGAGGCGGTTGCGGAAGGGACGTCTCCCGGCGGTGAGGATACGGAGGAGACGTCGGCGCCGGATGGCGCGGATGGAGTCGCGGACGCCGCCGCGGCAAACAAGGCCGGCGAAGTCACGAAAGATACGGAGGCCGAGCAACCTGCCGGCGACGGCGACGAAGACGAACCAGTCGAAGGGTCGATCCAAAATAGCATCGTCAACGAATATACGGTCCTTGAACAGGTCGGGCACGACTCGAGTTCGTTCGTGTGAGTGTCCCCGGTGTAGTACTCGCGTGTGTTGCGCGACCCGTCTCTTCTCACCTTCTTTGGGCCATTGCCGCCCATTCACCCCCTCAACAGGCAAGGCATCTCGTACTGTGACAATGGTTGGCTGTACGAGACGACTGGCTTGACTGGCCAGTCGAAGGTGCGGGTCATCAACCCTAGTACATTCGACGTGTCTAACTCCGTCGACTTGGAATACCAATACTTCGGCGAGGGATCCACCTGCTACAGGGATGCGGACGGCAATCTGCGCCTGATCACACTCACTTGGTTGTCTCACACTGGATTCATCTACGACCCCCTGACGCTAGAGAGGCTGAGTGAATACACGTATCATACGACCCCCCCGGGACACGAAGGATGGGGTATCACGTACGACGCGTCCAATCAGGAGTTCATCGTCAGCGACGGATCGAGTTTCCTTTATTTTTGGGACCGAGATACTTTGGCCGAGAAACGGAGGGAGACAGTCACGCGATTCGACGGCAGAGAGCAAAATCAGCTCAACGAGTTGGAATACATGGACGGGTTGGTCTGTTGCAACATCTGGCACAGCGACGAGATAATATGCGTTGATCCAGCGACTGGAAAGAGTGTCAGAGAATATGGTAAGACATTGTTGAGATACGTGCATTATTTGCTTGGACGCCGATGATTGATAATTCACTTGTTGCATTTTTCTCTGCCAAAAGACATGTCTTCGCTTTGGCCACGAACCGAGAGAGGAAGCTCCGAAAATGTGCTAAATGGCATCGCCCTCGGAAATGACCACGTGTTGTTGACCGGTAAACGTTGGGACAGAATGTTCAAGGTGACATTTCCTGATTGGCCAACACTGTTTGAGGCAAATGCAGCACCGCTAATCCCGTAAAAATCAAATCAAATTAAAAAGAAAACTTTTTCGACGTTTCCTCCCCTCCGAAATTCATATTTCGGGACATGAAAATGCACGAGCGACCCGGAATACAACGCGTTTATCGGGAGATGGTCCGGGATCACAGAGACCTATCGTTCGAAAGCGAACGCGCACGGACCATGGGAGTGCTCCTTTCGGCGAAGGGGCAAAGGCGCGAGCTCGAGAGGCAGTACTCGGAGGACAAGGGACGAACCAGAAGGAGCAAGACAAAGGTCGAGAATCCACCGCCGGCGGAAGAACCAACGCGGGAAAAATCTCCCGAGGCCGTCTCGCCCAAGATGGCCTCTGCGATGAAGGCGTACGGGTCAAAGTCGCCACGTCCCAAGAGATTAGTCGCGGCAAAAGCGAAGCCAAAGTCCGATGGAAAGCGGTGAAAAAATGGCAGGCCCGGAAAAAGTGCTTCCTAATGGTTTAATTCTTCTATCTCTAGAGAGAGTGGAAAGAGCCCCTTGATTTTTTCGCTTCGATTAGTGTACATGTTATATTCACGGGGGTACGGCAAACCCCCGAAGCGCATGGAGTCCTCCAGAATCATTGCGCGTTCCTTCCTCTCCATTCGCTCGCCCCCCCCCCCCTCCCTCTCCCCCCATTCGAATGCGGCAGCAGCGCTCCCCCCAATTATGAGCGGTCGAAACTGTCCACCTGCGCCCCCGTCAGGTCCAATTCGATCGACTTCTCCCGCGCCGTCGTCCCCTCCCTCGCCTTGGCCCTGGCCAGCACCCCCCTCTCGACGTCGAAACCGTACTTCATTTCGACGATGCTCGACGACGACGACGACGACGATGACGACAGGGCCTCCTCCGCCCGCCTCAGCACCGCCGACGACGGGGGCGGCTGCGGGGGCAGGGACGACGACGACGGCGACGATGGTGACGACGACGACGACTGGCACCACCCGGAGGCGTTGGTCGTTAGGATCCGTGCCGAGGCGAGGTCCGGGTAGACCACCATGATTTTTTATTGCTATGCGCAAATCGAGGTGGGGGGGGGGGGGAGAGATGGGAAGATGGATATGGAGCGAGGAGGAGGGTTGGAAGTTGGAGGAGTTGGGAATAGAAGTTGTCAGTTCTTAATCATTCATTTTTTTTACTACGAGTCCGGTAACAATTGAGAAAGGACTTCCTAACGAGTTCCTAACGACTTCCTAACGACTTCCTAATGACTTCCCAGATTTTACTAGTTTCACCTAACTAAGTACGATAGAGGAACGCCATACACCATTTCCGCTTCCTCATTGCTTCCCCGACCGCCGCCGCCGCCACCACCTCAGCCATCCTCCTCCGCCTTCCCCTGCCGCTCCCAGCCACTGCCGCCGCAACTGAACGTCACCCTTGACGTCCCCCACCAGCCCCCCCGTCGGTGCCGCTCCCCCTCGTCAGCAGCCGCCAAGTAAAGATTCATGTGACGAGAATCGCGCTGCGGGACAGAATGGCGCCTCTCGAGGGCGACGCTGACGTTGCTGGCGAGGACGCCGTCCGGGCGCGGGCGAGCGGCAAGGCAGGATCATTGGCGCTGGGGAGGAGACGGGGCGGTGCGCGTCCGAACTCGCCAACCATGACGCGAGCAAGATCGCCAACCATGACACGAGCAAGCTGGTGCTCGAGCGCACAGAGGGCGGTGTGGACGTCGCGAGGAGCTACGCGTCAACAAGGGCCAAAGCCACAGCAAATCCAGAGGAAAGTATATTCGTAATTATATTGGCAAAGGCAACAGCAACAGTGCCGGAGACGGAGATGGTAATGGCGACGGCGACGGCAAGGGCGATGGCGTGGAGTCCACATCATCATCATTAGATGATGATGACAGCAACGGAGAGGGAGAAGGCGACGGCAATGGTAACATAGGAGGAAAAAAGTTTCTGAGAAAGTCAGCATCATCATCATCGGGAGAAAAATCCAGAGGAAAGGATATTCGTAATTATATTGGCAAAGGCAACAGCAACAGTGCCGGAGATGGTGATGGTGACAGCGACGGCAAGGGCGATGGCGTGGAGTCCACATCATCATCATCAGATGATGATGACAGCAACGGAGAGGGAGAAGGCGACGGCAATGGTAACATTGGAGGAAAAAAGTTTCTGAGAAAGTCAGCATCATCATCATCGGGGGAAAAGGAGACGGGGGACTCTGGGGAGGAGGACACTGGGGAGGAGGAGGACACTGCCGTACATCGAAGTCGAAGTCGAGGGAAAACTCAAAGTCGAGGGAAAACTCTAACAGCACAAAAATTATTTCTGAAGAATGCAATGGGTGAAGAAGACAGGCAAGACTATGAGGAGGAGGAGGAGAGGTCGAAAATTACAGGAAAAATCATCAACAATGTTAACATTCGGATCCTCCCTATGCTGCAATACCACTCATCAATACCTTTCTCTGATGGACACCCTCCTCCTCCCAATACCAAAGCACTCGACTTGAATTGTCGACGTGTGGATATCTCTAGAATGACCTGTAGAGATCCTAAGGACAATATGGTAAAACAACTGAGAGGGGAAGAAAAAACTTCTTTTACACCATCTGTCGTTGTGGGAATGGTTCACATTGTGGTCACCTCTTATACCCTTGCGGAGGAGGAATTGGTACAAAGCTCCCTCCCCATGAAATCTGTTGCATTCCCCGAAGAGAGGGCATTGTGCCACGCAATCCCTTGTACAGTGGAAATTCTAAAGACTGCCATCAAATACTTGGAAGGAAAAAGTGGTAACCAGGATACCCAGGAGGTTACAACAGTGGAAGAAGGATTGTGCAGTTATCTACAATTGCTTGGGGAAAAAATGCCCAAGGACATTGATTTTTCAAAGCTCAAAGCATTTATCGAAGATCATGATTGGTCTGATGATAGTTGGGGATTAGACAAATGCTTGGAGCTTATTGGGGAGACCCAAAATACTGCTGATTTGCAGGGGCCCGAAAATGGTTACTTCCTCCAGCGGTTCATCCATGAAAACCTGGCAAGGGAAACAAAAATTGTGGCCCACTTTGTTGATGGGATCCGTCGAGTCACTGTCATGGATTTTACCTTGATAGGATGGTGTAGTCCCAACGATGATGATGATGCAACAAAGGCAAGAAATAATTATTGCCAATGCTTGCCTCATCAGGACATGAATATAGATATGAACACGTTCATACCGGCAGTGATTGATGAAAAGTTACTCCAATATATGAAAAGACTATCTTCTGAAATCCAGAGCATGGCATGTTCACAGGTGCCACACAATGTCCGGGATATAATTGCAAATGAGATGTGACGATGACAAGATTCCATATCTATGGGATGGACTAGGTGTCCTATACAATGTGTTAGGTGGGATGGATGTGTCAGCGGAGGATATCCAGGTCATGGAAAATGGGATTCATCCAGACAGTCAGGCAGGTCGATCATTGTTGATTGAGATAGAGGAGCTTGCTGGCTTTTTACCGTCAAAAGAACAATTGTCGAAATGTCTTGATGGGTATATTCAGTGCTGGGTTGAAAACATGGCACAGATTATAATACCACTACTCAAGTCATCCACCCACAAGATTGAGTTTCAGACACTGTCGTCCCCCCAAGACACCGATGGAGATGAGATTGATGTCTCTGCAAAAAAAAAAATTCAGAAGACATTACATAGCAAGACCAATGAAGTTCCCGTTCAAATATACACCATTTTCCAAAGCAAAAATGACATGCAAACAAAAAGTTTCTTTCAAACCTCCAATGATTGGGTCGCCGTGACAGGGACTGTTACCAGCTTCAAGGGTGTTTTCAAGGAGAATCGATTTGCTAAAAAACCACACATGGATGTCATATTTGTTATGTGTCATTTTCTTCTCTGGTCTTGGACAGGCAAGAAACTTCAGTCAAGTCTGTATAAACTCTTCTCAGGCCTTCAACCAACATCTATTCAGTATACTCCAGGCAGCTATGATGATGCATACAGATGGATCATGATCCTTTACCAAAATCTTAGTGATGCCGTCATTGCATCATACCAACCTTGGAAAACTGCCTTTTTTATCCCTGACATCAATCATCCAATCCAATGCAACCCTGAGCAGGTTATACACCTGTGCCTATTAGGCGATGCACTAGAAAAAATTGCGCCTTTTTTTGCCGGATTGGGAATGAAGCCCGTGTGGCCTCATGGTGGGTTGGATGAGTTGCATGCCTTGTTGAAGTCTCTTTTGAATAAACAGGAGGGAGATAATACAGTCCCTGATCTGTTATCCACGATTGCCGCAAGCCATACACTTCGAATGAGTACTATGATTGATCGAAATCATCCAGGTGAAAAACCAGACAGTGCTACAAGGAAAAAAAATGAGAAGGAGAGGCTACAGAGACTGAAAGGAAGGGTAATAGCATGGGTGCGTAACTCAAAGTACCCTTCTCAACTCAGTAAAAACACCATCGATGGGAATAAAACTGCTGATCCACGTTTAAGCATCACCACGGATGAAGAAACATCAATTGTCATTGTATCCAATAATGAAGAAATTGACGAAGAAAACGAAGACACACTGTTTACTGCAGACATTACACAACACTTCAAATTCTTGTCGTTCCAATGACATGATACCATATTAAAGGACTATATTGACTCTATTGTTGATGATGGTGAAGAAGTCACAAGTGATGATGATGATGAAGATGAAGAGGAATCGGTGGTGGAGGAACAGAAAAGGAAGAGGAAAGGGACAACAGAGAAGAGCATGAAGGAGAGCAGAAGTAGGAAGGGGACGGGGAATGGGAATGGGAAGGGGAACGGGAAGGGGGAGGGGAATGAAACGAATATTGAAGAAGTCACAGAAGACGTCAGTGAATATGAAGATGATGATGATGATGAAGATGAAGAGGAATTGGTAGTGGAGGAACAGAAAAGGAAGAGGAAAGAGACAACAGAGAAGAGCATGAAGGAGAGCAGAAGTAGGAAGGGGACGGGGAAAGAGAAGGGGAAGGGGAAGGGGAAGGGGGAGGGGAATGAAATACCAAATCCTAACCCTAACCCTAACCCTGTACAAGGGGCAGAGGAGATGGAGGATGTTCAATCAGAATCATCAACAAGTTATGATTCGACAACGAAAGTAGGGTTATGTTTAAAAATGATGAAAATCATTTGTCATCTTCACGAGACTCTGAAAGATGAGGAGGAATGTCCGGGAATGGAGTATATAGGAGAGTTTCTCAAGTTTCAGTCGAATATTGGTCACACGTCTCTTCAAAATGCAGTTGCAGCTGAACAAGCACGCCACAATGCCGCACAGCAGAGGACTCATTTGGCATTGACCAATATTCTTGATCCCGATTCTGACGAGGAATCATCTGAGGAGAGTGAGGGGGAAGACATAAATGATACTTACAAAAAAATATGTTTGTTGACGATGAGGCAGACGAAGCAGGCAAAGGCAGTAGCGATGACGATGATGCAGACGAAGAGTCAGCCATTGATTACGGCGACCCTGATGCATCATCGGTGGACTTGGGAAGACAAGATCATATTTTTGATGACGTGGACGTGGGAGATTGGGTGGGAGATTGGTACGAGGATTTGTTTGGAAATGAGGGTGAGGAGTTGGGCAGAAATAATATTTAATCCTGGTTGGGCTGGGTAACCGTGTAGTTTCCCCCAGGGCCAGGTGAACTACCTCCAATGCATAATACACATTTATCATATTTTTCTGGGTGAATAAAAATCCCCTCTAGAGACTCCTTGCTTTGGTCGGCTACCATATAATAGTCATAGGCGAATTGTAGGAGAGAGCCGTGGTGAAAGACGGACTGTTCCAGTTGAAGGGAAACTCAGATTTGCCCGTGACTGGCCCACAATGTCCCCACAAATCTGAGTATTCTTGTTATAAAATATATCCGGGCCTGACGTCACCGTTATTTCTTTATCATTATCAAATCCGTGCTCCCCTGGGAGCAAGAGCTTATCCCTGAATATTGAGTAAATATTTTCCGTCCGTCCGTCCGTCCGTCCGTCCGTCCGTCCGTCCGTCCGTCCGTCCGTCCCCCTACAGATAAGCGTAGGGTGTGTATACTTAGTTTAAAACAACACATTTAAGTGGTATTTTAGTGGTATTTCGCTCATATCTTGAGTATAATGCTGGTAACCCCATCTAGTTACTATGCGCCATTTCGTTCCCTTGTTATAGTCCCCAGACTCGTCTACTAGAGAGCATAGGGATAAGGAAGTGCCTTCTTAGTTAGACCTATGTACACAACACCCCCCCACAATTCAATGTTGAAAAAAATGGATTGTAGGGAAGACAAGAAGCGGTGGCAACAATTTGAGTCCAATGATTGTTGGCGAAAGCGCTGTAGTCTGGGGAGTAAATATGTGCTGCTCGAGCAGTAACCGGAATATGTCTGTCATCTGCTGAAGTGGCGGTGGTGAAAGTGTCCTTTGTTGTGTATGAATCAGGGATCATCTCAATCGAAGGTTTGCCGAATTGTCCAGTAGAACGTGCGTGAGCCGGCGAGTATTCAGGTGAGTACCCAAGAGAGTAATTTTGTGAAGTGATCTGCTTCATTAATTGTAGTATCCACTCGTTCCAGGACGATTAGATCCCGTTCGACCCATTCACAGAGGACGTGATATCAAATGTCCGTGTACGACTCGTTGGTTTCTGTGCGTTAGCCATTGCTGTGCAAGCATCGTTATCCTCATATAGACTGCTGGCGGCTTCCTGT
>JALLOS010000196.1:0-15272 GCA_036939435.1 Stephanodiscus minutulus
GGGAGGAGGAGGGGGACCGCCACCGCCCGCGAAGAAGACGACGACGACGACGACGACGACGACGACGACGTTCAGGGACGACGTGCGCGACGACTGGGTGGACGCGGTCTTCGGGACGGACTTCTTCCCCCGACGGCGGCGACCGTCGTCCGACGGCGGCGGACGACGCCGCCCCGGCGGCGGGACCGGCGCGACCGCGACGGTCGCCGGCGCGGGGGGGATCGTGCCCGGATGCGTCGTCCATTCCGCCGTGCTCCGCCGTCCCCGATCGCCGAACGGCGGGGACCACAACAACGACGGCGGCGGGGGCGGCAGGGGCGGGGGCGGGGGCGGAGGAGGCGCGACGAGGCTCGGGATGACCATATCCCGGATACCCCTCGGGCTGTGCGTGCGCTCCGTGTCGATCGATTCCGAGGCGTACGCCGCGGGGATATCCCCCGGGAGCATACTCGTGGAAATCAACGGGAGCATGGGCATGCTGGGAGAGAGGAGCGATCGGGCGTTGGAGAGGCTGTGGAGGTACGAGGGGCTCTTCTCCTCGTCGTCGTCGTCGTCGTCGTCGTCGTCGTCGTCCGAGGCGGGGGGAGCGGGGGGGGGGGGGAGCGGCGGGGGAAGGGGGGGCGACGACGGTGGCGACGGTGGCGACGGCGACGACGGGGACCTCGAGGGGGGGGGGGGGGGGGGGGGGGGGGGGGGGGGGGGGGGGGGGGGGGGAAGGAGGAGCGACGACGGTGGCGACGGTGGCGACGGCGACGACGGGGACCTCGTCGCGGTCGTCGGCGCGGACGTCGTCGGCACGACGGCGTCGTCGTCGTCCTCCATGACGGCGACCGCCGCCGCGACGACGACGACGACGACGACTACGACTACGACTACGACTACGGACCTGCGAGCGCGTCGTCCCCTCCTCCTCAAATTCTACAAATCCGGCAGGACCTACGCGGCGCTCCTGCTTTCGGGCCGACCCCTCTCGGGCGTGAGATGGGGACCGTGCGGGAATTTCGGGCTCGTCCATTCGGTGAGGTCGGGGGGGATATCGGACGGGGCGGGCGTCAGGAGGGGCGCCATCGTCGCGGGGGTGGAAGTGGGGGCGGGGGCGGGGACCGGGGGAGGAGGGGTGGTGGTGGTCGGTCTCAGGACTATGGATCACGTGGGTGCGGCGCGCATTCTCGGGGAGGGGTTCGGCGGCGGGGTGAGTAGTAGAGTCCGCCGCGCCACGAACGCCCCGCGCGATCCAATCTAACAGTCCGTTTTCCGACTCTATCATCAAACCTTTTTTGCCTCCGTCTTCATTGTACCTTTCGGGGCGGGGGGGGGCTGGGGGGCAGGAATCGATCACGTTGAGCATGGCGTTTACCCCCGCCGCATCCCGTTCGGGCTACCATGAACGCGGCGGCAGCGAGGAGAGGGCGGCGAGCCAATCATCGTCGAAGAACCAGCAGGCCGTCGCCGAAAAAAAAGGAGGAGGACTTCCACCACAGTCGTCGTCGTCCTCCAAATACAAAAGGCACAACAGCGCCAGTTCCATGCGCGACGTGGAGGTACGGCCCCGGCCGTTGGACTACGGCACCGCCGTGGTCGAGACGTTCTTCGCCTGCACCGGACCCGGCGCCATGTCGACGGTGATGGACGATTCCGGCGTCGTCATCGGCGGTCATCATCGACCCGGATCGTGGCGCTCGACGTCCGCGGGGTCGATGCGGGACGGCGGCAACCACCGGGCCGGAGGACGCGCCGCCGCGACGACAACCTCCGCCTCGTCCCGGTCCTACCAAATGGCGGAGGTCGCCGCGTACGTTGCCGCGGGAGGGGTTGTACCCCCCGGCGATAGTCTCGACGCGGCGTCCACCATCGTCGCGGCGAGGCGGTACAACGACGGCGTCATCGTCGGCGACGACCGCGGAGGAGGCGGTGGGATCTCGTCGCGCCGCCTCCTGCCGATCGTCGACAACCACGCCGCCAGGGCCTTCTCGCCCTGCCCGACGCTTTCACCGGCGCGACTGCTTTCGGAGTGGAACATGCTGTCGTCGCTCGCGCGATCGATGGCGTATCAATCCGCGGGATCGTACTGCGAGACCGCCTATGTTAGGACCGGGGGGCCGTTCGAAAGGATAGCCGAGTATCGGGGGGGGGTAGTAGGCGGCTGCCGCGCGGAGGCGCCGTTCGCGCCCATAGAATGTCTTGGCATGATATGGGGCATCGCCTACGACGCGCGATTGCCGATGACGACGACTGCGCCTGCCGTTTCGGACGGGACTTCGACGGTGGCCCCGGAGAAAGTGTTCGATGCGCACCTGCTCCAGCTGTTGGGTGTGGCCGTATCGCCCGCGATGGGCGCGGAGGAGAAAGGACAAAAATTGAGCGAAATGCTGATGGATATCGTCATTGATGTGGTGAGTATCGCTTAACGCGATCCTTTGTTGCAATGCAATGCGATTCGTTCTTTTCGGATCATTGTTCGCATTTCTCACGCCAAAGCTTCCAACTTTCGTGTGCGTTTGGTTCGCATTCCCCCGTCGAACGATCGAAGGCGCTGAACGACATCAATCTTTGTCAGCGACTTTTCTTCCTTCTCCGATCCTTCATTGGCGAGTTCGAGGAGCGCAGGGTCCCACAAGGCCACGTTTCCGCAAACGACTGTAACATTTCAGACGAATCGACGCATGCCCTGAGATGTTGTCGATACTCGCAACGCCGATTGTCTGCTCGCATGTTTGACAAGGCCGTCGATCTCTACGGGGAGCAGGGCAGCGGGGGTTATCCCATCAATCGGGAATCGACGACCTCGAGTAGGATAAAGCAACATCAGAATCGGATGAATTTTAGGCAGCTTTCGATATCCCCGACGGAGGGTTCGATTGGGGATAATCATTGCAGTCTCGACACCGCCACGACAGTGGCAGCGACAACGTCCTGGGATGGTGGGGTCTATCCACACCAGGGTCTCTGCACTCCTTCTCCTTCGACTTTGGATGATATTGAAGTGGCCGATGTAGGGACGCGAATATTTGTGATGAAATCCTCTTCTGAGGACTTGCCGGCAAGTTTCTCTGGCTCGTCGCGTGAAAATTATGATCATAATCAAACCACCATGGAACAACATGATGATCCCATTATGTCAAAGCAGAAGAAGAGCAAGAGCAAAAAGATTCTAGGTATTTTGAAGGTCAGCGGGTCAAAGAAACCTCCTTCGGATCGAGTCGGCAATGTTGCTCCCAATAATAATACCCCAAGTGCCCCATTGTGCAACAACGGCAACAATAACAAAAAGTCACCCAGGTACAAATCTTCATTCTCATTTTCAAGTGTATTTCTTAAACAACAAGCTCCATCACTGCAAACGATCGATTGTATTCCCCCACCGTCGTCGCCTTCAACCGGGGCTTCTTCTCTGTCCCACGACGCATCGGAACACATTTCTCTGTCGGAAAAATTCGAGAACATGGCGTGGATATTACGACAACTCGACAATAGCTGCTCGACGATTGAACGGAATCTCATGAAGACGTTCAGTCAAAAGATGGCCGATTGGGCGCTTTCCTCGTGGAGTGCCAGCAAAGAGAATGCCCTGGCGTCGGTGACTCAAGGTTTTCGCTCTGAGTTGAAACTCATGAACCCGCCGGCGGGGCAGCATCGTCCGAACAACAACGCCTTCGCAATCCCATCGTCAAAGAGCGCGAGGTTTCCCATACTGAATCCCGTGGACCCGTCGGAGCTTCTTACGTCGGTCGACGCTGATGAATGCTTCATATTGCCTAGCTCCCATTTCCCATTATTGCTCTGTTTCAATTCCGAATATCGAGCGGTTGGATCGCCCAAGGCTCTGCCGAAGAGCGGGAGGGAGAGCCGAACGTTGTCGCCTCAAAAAGGAGGAGATGGCGGAAACGGCAGGGGCGATACCCTATACAGGACAAGTATAGAAATACTGGGATTAAGAAATACAGCTTTGCCTTCCATGATGATGGATGCATTTATTGTTCAAGGCGCAATAGCGGGTGTAATGCAAGAGTCTGGCGTCTGGTAGGTTGCGTATTCACAATTATTGATGCCTTGCGCCCATCGAAAATAACATCTTGACATTTTCTTCATGCACATCATTCAATATTCTCAACAGTTATCCGTCAAGGACGTTCCATAACTCATTATCTGGGTGTCTGCCGGGGGGCTTCACATTAGTGTTTGATACCAGATCCAGCTGGGGACACCCCAAGACTCTCGCTTTGAAAGTGTCATGCCTATCAAAATGCACAGACGGACCCGTCGAGGAGTCGCACGATCCATCGGATTTAGGGTGCGGATTTGTCGATCTATGCCCTATGTGGAATATGAAATGCTGTGCGAATGTCGAGTTGAGAACAAAAATCTACCAGTTTGATTCTGCAGAAGAATTCGACCAGCATGGCGAAACTGTGGAGAAATCTGCGCAAGGAGAAGAGGTGAGATATGTTGCCTCCTTAATTGTTCTTTGCATTTTGTTTTGCTATATCGGTTGTTAATGCATATCTGTGATCAATGCTGGTTGTTTTTGTGAATTGCATGCAAAGAGTTTGGAACTTCATTTTCGCATTAGCACCGAAGTCATTTCACATGAAAGCCAAACAAGAAAGCGTTTACTCCTGTACAAACATGGTGACGACTTACGGCAGGAGCTCCTCGCCATTCAATTCATAGAGAAATGTAATCAAATACTCCTTTCGTCTGGTTTAGATCTCAAATTGAAGACATTTTCTTGTCAGCCGGTGGGCAATAGGACTGTAAGTGCTATCCGTTTTGGATGACTATGTTTTCTTCATCCGCCATATGGCTAACCGCACACAATTTCATTTTACTCTTCGTCATGTACAATCAGGGCTTTATCGAGTGGGTTCGGGGAACTGTTCCTCTATCAGAACTTTGTAAGGCGTCAGTTTCTTCTCATCCATGCTCCAATAATGGTGTCGACTCTCGCCAGAGCTCGCGTAACAGAGAAGCGGAAGGCGGAGCCGTTGGACATTCTCTTCCTCTGGAGGAGGGATCGGGCCACCAGACTGCCGACAAGGTGCCTCCCCAGAGCCATCGTTGGTTCAAGTATCGATCACTCCGTGGTCTACCGCAAAAGTCCAATGGATCTGTAATCGAAAACCCCATTCAGGACTTCCTTCGCAGTGCCGCCTATGATGTCTCTGCTCCGTATTTGGTCAAGAAAGATGTCATGGCAACCTATGTGAAGAGCTGCGCTGGCTACTGTGTCATAACCTACCTCCTGGTAAGGCTGGCTAGTTATTGCAAGCGTTGTTTGTTTTCTCGACCACATCATTTTTAAATCATGTTCGCTTTCAGGGTGTGGGTGATCGTCATCTGGACAATATTTTGCTTCATCAAAATGGTCACCTATTGCATTGTGATTATTCTTTTATCTTAGGGCAAGACCCCAAAACATATCTGCCAATGAGGTATGTGCAATGTTGACAGTTGACGAAATTCATTTCTTTTCAGTGCAATGATTCCGAGGTGATAGTACTAATTTCTTTGATTTCTTCTTCTTTTCCAGAATAACAGAGGAGATGATAAAAGGATTTGGTGGTCGAGTCAGCGACAATTTCGACAAGTTCCTTTCCTTCACCGGAGCTGCCTTCCTCGCACTACGAAGGCATAATAATGTGCACACGTTGCTATCTCACGTGTGCACCATGGTGCATGCTAATTTGGAAGATTTGTCAATCAATCAGCCTCCCGAAGAGGCCGTCCTTGCTATGCGTGGTCGTTTCCGACTGGATTTGAATGACGATGACGCACTGGCATATATTGAACACGTTATCGATAAGAGTATAACATCGAAGATGTGGCGAGCTGTGGATGTCATGCACTCTTTGGGCAAACACTTCTGAGGGAGTGATCAGGTCAATGATGTCGGGTTTCATTGTTGCAGGGGTTCTGTGCTCTTCTCTACAGTTTGTAAATAAGAAGCTGAACTCTACCATATCATACAACGCATACGTACAATACCTATTATTTGCCAAGGGATTTATGTCCGTCACCTCCACTTATCCTATTTAGCGATTTATCGCCAAATCGCTGAAACTCTCCCTTTGGCCACACCTTGTAATTTTTGCTTTCCCAAATGCAGGAAAGCACATTTGTATTTGAATCCTTTGGATTCAATTTTCTGGTCTCTGCAACCGTTTTAAACCCCCTTTCCACTACGTACAACATATTCTCCTCATCAACATACTCTACCATAGCATAGTCGTCTAAAATCGCCCTACTCTTGATGTCGGTAACAAATTCATCATGCAAAACAGTAGTCTTGTCGTTGAATGACCCTGAATGACCAGTTGTGGTTGCTAGAATCTGTCTCCCATGATCAACGGTAATGTTGTATGTCCGTGATGCACTCTTGGATTTGTGCCCTTTGTGTATTCTCTGCAGGCGATGTGAACACATTTCATGGAGTGACGATGCACGTTGCGTCACTCGAACCACAAGCTCCAGGCAATCCAGCCAGCTGAAACTCCTCCATATGCTTCTCGACATCTTTCTTAGTTCTAGTTCTAGGAGTCAGTACATATCTGTCGAACAAAACAGTACTTCCAATCAGGATGAACTGATGGAAAAACGTACGGTGGACTTCTTCGGAAATGGATGTTGATTCCTCACAGTCATCGAATGTCCAGCCCCTCCCTAGATATCGCAATGAACCCAAGATCAAAAGCTCGAGTGGAATGACTGTTTCCCAGTTGCATCACAACCCATCCACCAAGGAAACCAGCCAGCTGCCCTTGCATCTAGACAAAAGGTGCGGAATGATTCATAAGGCATACGGAATTGGCGGCAAAATTTCCTTTGAAATCTCCTGCAATCAACGTTGGGACAAGAAACATACAAGAGGTACCAAATAGAATCAGTCGGAGATATCACTTCTAAATCCCCATCTTCTGTTTGCCGGGCTAGTTTTGGAAACGACAAACGATGTTTCTTTGATGGAGGAGCCAGATCGTCGTCACTATCGGGATCCAACCGCTTTCTTTGTTGGAGATACTTCTCCACATCGTCAACTTCACCTCCATCACCATATGCAAAACAACTCAACAAAGACATGCTATCGTAATGCGCTTTGTGTTGAATACAGCGCTTGGGGGAGATGTATTGGGGTGATCGGGTGATCGGGTAGCCTTGTTCTTGGGGAATGATCGGCACGCAGGCGTCGGGGCCATTGTCCAACTTGTCGGAGTGCGTAAAATCGGCGACCAATAGGAAAGATGGAGGTTGAGCCGCTGCTCGGAGTGTTCTAAAATATCGGCGAGGAAATATTGCCCTACTATCATAGGAACCCATACGATAGCATTTAAAGACACTCTAGTGCCCATACGATAGCCGCTACTCTCTACTCCAACCGTAAGGACGGTAAAAACTAGCGAGTAGAGAAAAAAGCTCTACTCGCTACTCGCAACTTGTACCGTAAGGAAGGGCTTAACCCTACCTAGACGTCATGTCTAAAGTCTAACCCTAGACGTCATGTCTAGCCCTTTTCTTAATAGGAATTTGTAGAAGTCCGTAGCAAGGTAAGCCACTATAAATGTCAACGATGGTTCGATGTTTCGTGTTGTTGTTGCTTGGGTTGTGGCTGCGGAGGTGTTTGCCTGTGGTGCTGTTGCCGCTGCTCCAGTCAAGGCGGCACTGGCCCGTGCATTTTGACTTCGAGTTGTCCTTGACGTCGGCGTCGCCGGGGTAGAGGTTGGTGCCGCTGCGGTCGGGAGAGTCGGCATCGCGGTCAGGTTTGTTGTGGCTGGAGCTGGTACTGCTGTCGCTGCCACTGCTCGGTTGGCTAGGTCTTCAAGGTCCTGGACCGTTACACAACTGGTGATGTATATTACTCTTGGGATCGAGACGATCGTCGTGACAGCGGTACTGCTGCAGTCGACAATGACCACGTTCGCTCGTGGGCCTGTCCCTACAAGGCATGCCACAGTGGCACTTGCGCGCGATCGGGTTCCTCCAAACTTGGTCCAGCTACGGGTCCTTAGGGATGTGCTGTCCGGTCCCGCGAGAAGCACAGCTGTGTCGATCTCCTCGACCAGTGCGGCGACTTGCTCGGCTACTGTTGTGGCAGGGACAAAAGCCTCGGAGAAGGCCTTTATGTTCTTGTTGGTCTCGTCATTTCCCGACAGGCTCTTTAAATGTTGCGTCCAGCTGTTTGATAGGATGGCAATTGTAGTTTATCATTCGTTGGTGATTTGAATCACAAGGAGTTTGCCTTGGATGATGTACGTCCCATACAAGGTCGAGCCGAAGATAAAGGCAGGTTTGTCTTCCGGACGGACGATGAATCACGATCCCACCCAGAGGAGTTCGATGGCTCCCTTTGGTGCTTCTCTCCAGGCTGATGGAGTGTTAGGCTGATGGATCCAGACCAAGTACCCTTGGTTTCGGAGTTGACTGGCTAGTACTTGTAGGTCGAATCTTGCACACGGGATCCAGGTGATGCGTTCATCTGGTAAACGCAGACGCCGGTGCCTTATGACTGGTCTTCGCCAAGATCGTCGGAGACCCCCTGAGCCACGCCGGAGACTTCTTGTTGGAGGCGTCCACCAAGCCTCCCAGTTCCCCCACTCCGCTGTGAAGTGTGATGTACCTCGCGGCCGGGACCCAAATCCCTATTTCCCCCCGAAGGCTAGCAATGCTGCCCTCTAGCCGCTGGAGGATCTCGAGGGTCCCATCATCTCCCTTCGACGCTGTCTTGTCCCCCTCCTCGGAGTGCGCGTGTGGCGGCGGCCCAGCATGGGCTTGGTTGCATAAGGGGTCTGTTGGACCCGCAGAGCAAACTCAGCCAACCCAGCTGCTTGCGCGGCGAAGACCTCCAGTTCCATTGCTCCCTCCGTCAGCTGGTCCTCCAACTGCCGGATGATTGCCTTCCAAGCAGTGACACAGTTGGGGGTCTGGAGAAGTCCCTCAGGCGTGAGCGCGGCGGCCTCAGGCGACAGACAAAGCTCAGAGTAGCCGTGGGTGTTGTTTTGCTTGACATAGTACCCCACCTTGACCATCCTAGGGAGGTTCGACTTGGTGGCGTGCATCGTGAAATGGCACTGGGTCTTCAGGCAGAACCGGTCGGGGAACTGTCCCTGGGCCCCTCTAGCGATGACCCCCCTGTTGGCAGAGTAGGTCGAATTGAGATGATTGGATTCATATAATGTCGAATTGGGATGATTGGATTCGTACAATTGGACTCGTATGAATCTTAATGAATCTTGTGCATCCGGCCTTCCGGAAGCAATATCTTGTCGTGCATCCGGCCTTCCGGAAGCAATGTCGCCCGCGATCGAACTGCATCAAATATTGCTCACTCCGAGCTCTTAATTTTTATTTAATCACCAACCGAAAGTGAATTGGACTTCTTCATCTAACCAGGTAGCTATCTACATAGCTAGTCGATGTCGGGCAAAGTGACTGTGAGTTTACGACGACAGTGTGTTTATGAGTGAATGGACGAAGACAATCTGATCAATGTCGGCGCCCTTATTCCAACTCCCCCCACATATCTGGGTCCCAGGATTGTGGGGGCCGTAGAGGGCAAGCCCCCCCACTCCTGACGCACGTTGAAACGCCGTGAGTTGTTCCTGCTGTGATCCGCTGGGTCCCCCCCTGTCTTGGTGACAAAATCCCAAGCGTCTACAAACCCATCAACATCTTGAGGGTCCCCGAACGTCCCCCCGCCCAGGCTGCGGGAGCGTGGATCTTCAAGCCTGCCTCCGGGCAATCCCCGGGGGAGCTCCCCCAGCAAACCCCCGTACCGGCCGTCATAGGCGTCGCCTCGGACCAATGAGAGTGGACTAGTCACCTGGCTCTCCAGGCCCGGGATGACCGTGAAGGAGTCCCCCGTGGAGGCTGAAGGAAGTATGGTGGGGAGCAAACCGCCAAAACCCATCCCCCCGGAAAAAAAGAACAGACTAGACAGGCCGCCCCCCGTGGCCTCTCCCCTCCCCCCAGGTGAACCACCCATACTGTGAGCAAGGGACTCACCTTCCCTAACCAGAGGCTCAGGCAAACGCGCTGTGCTTGTCACCCTCAGGCGATGTATGCTCTCGGCCAGAGTGGCCTGGTCAGCCTTGAGCACCAAGCGTGCCGGGGCGCATGATGACTCGTCCATGACCACAAGCGGTGAGTAGGAGATGAAGTACGCCTTGTGGTCAGCGGCTCAGAACCAAAGATAGATTTCCTGAAGAAAAATTGTAAATAACAAAAGATCCCACAAGCACGGTTAACAGCTTTACTGCTATTGGCGCTCGTGAGTGCCAACTTTTCGACAAGCTTCTTTGGTGATTGGTAACTTCAATGATTTTTGTCCATTGTTAGCGTTTGATAGCTAGAAAATTAGCTGAGCTCTTTGGCTTTAATCATGGCATTCGACCTTTCTACGCAGCTTGTCGCTTTGATAAGCTGAGTAAAGGGTCCGTTTTGTGCCTTTGAACGCTAGCTTTGAAAAGTGATTTTCACAACGCCACTCGAAATCGATGACCATGGCGTCCGCCGGGGCAACACGGGGTGAATACTCGACCGATGGCGGCGTCCAGTGGCATCTAGGGTAGCCCTAGACCTGCCGTAGTACTGGGTGATGCGCTCAGCACCGTACCGCTTGATCCGCATGACCATCGAAATAGCTCGCGAAGCAGGTCCTTTTTTCTGTCATTGAGTTTGTCTTGCATAACCATAGCTAAACGACCATGTTATGGTCTATTAAAAATAAAGCCAAGCTATACTATTGTTCATCACTATGTATTAAATTATTTCCTAAATTATGGCGACCCACCAACAGTAATGAATGTCGTTTTGGCTATCATTGCCGACGGCAGGCAAGCGATTATTGTAATTGACAGAGAGGGAGTAGAAATAAATTATTTTCTCCTTCAGTTTATTGATTCTACTAAAACCCTTCGACGATGGCCTCGTCCACCCCTTCCGCGTAGGTTCCCGGGAGTGGTGTATGCTCGTCCATCAAAACCATGCCGATGGAGGGGAAAACGGCTCCATCATGGCAGGGATGTTTGTGTCCTTGTGTTTAGCTAGCAAAAAGCCTTCCCAGTGGGAGTTTTTTGTTCCCGCCGGAACGGACTTAGCAGTTAAGCTGTTAACAACGCTCAATGTCATTCAACGACCAAAGAGGCGGTGGATGGTTGATGTTGATGTTGACGGCGGTGGTGGTGGCAGGCTGACCATTGTGCATGGTATCAGAGGAGCTGGAGTGCTGGGGTTAGAGGAGGGGAGGAGGGGGTATTGTACCTAGCTTTGAAATGTGATATCTTTAGAGGCAAAGCTAGCAAAAATCTGTGGAGTTGGCAGGAAGTCGGAAGGAAGTCGGCAGATGACCCTGTTTCAGTTGTCACCGGACTTGTAGTTGTAGTTGTTGTCACAAGAAAAATTGTGTCTAAGAGGTCTACTATCTAGACGTACCATAGAGTCTGTCTTGACAGTTCTAACAACCAATGACAGCTCATGCATAGGGAAGATAAGATAGCAATAAACACGCGTCGTCGACGACGACGTTGTAAGCCTGTTGTGACGTGTTTCTTTGTGTAGTCGTGAAATCCGAGAACTTGTCACTCAGACAAATTGATTTACCCTATGGGAGAATGTGTGGAAAAGGCAAAACACTTTTTGATTACTCGATGACCACATAGCAGACAATCCCCATTGCTGCGTCAAATCTTCTGTGATTTCTCTTCAACTAAAAAATTATTGTTTTGGAGTGCGTGTCGCTTGCTTAATTAACCTGCGGCAACCACAATACACCTGTTTGTGTACTTCACCATCCTCGACGATGAAGACCGCTGCTATCTGCCTTTCCCTTGTCGGCGCTGCCGCTGCCTTCGCCCCTGTGCCCACTAAGGTGTGTGTTGATGATAAGCTTTGCCCACGAATCAAATTGTTGGGTCATGGGTATCTTTCTGGGGTGTTTTCATCCCGTCTTGGAAATGCTTTGCTCTGCGATTAAGCAGAAGAAGAGCTGTTGTTGTTCCTTCGATGCCTTTTTCAGCCTTGCTCGGGAATCGTCGTGCAATTTTTTCTGTCCAGTGCTTTGACGAAAAATCTAACACGCCGTATCTCTCACCAAAACACAGCCAGTGAGCACACAGCTGGCCCTTACTCTCGATGACATCGGTGGCTCCTCCGCCCCTCTCCCCAACTTCGATCCCCTAAACCTATCCACCATCGGAAGCGATGAGACTCTCCTCTGGATGCGCGCCGCTGAGCTCAAACACGGACGCGTTGCCATGGTTGCCACCACCGGATACCTCGTCAACGCCGCCGGAATTCACTTCCCAGGCATGCTCTCCAGTGACATTAGCTTCGAATCCCTCTCGACCATGAGCCCTCCGGACGCATGGGCGGCTGTCCCTGTCGCTGGAAAGGCACAAATCCTCACCACCATCTTCATCGCTGAGTTGATCACCGAGTCCAAGGAAGTTCACTACACTAAGGGTGGACCTCTCCCCACCATGGTCTTCCCTGCTATTGACTTTTCTGGTGTCAGCGAAGTGACTATGGCGAGAAAGAGAACGAGCGAGCTTAACAACGGACGCCTTGCGCAGATTGCAATCATGTCCTTCATTTCCGCTCACTACATTCCTGGATCTGTTCCAGCTCTTGCCAACAACCCACATTTCTAAGGTTTGCTTCTCGGTGTCTCGAAAAATGTACTTATGCTGAGTGCTTAGTGCAAGGCTCAGTTGCGACAATTAATTATATTGAGAACAGTCGGCCATTAGATTGCATGTTGCATCATTGCTTTGATCTCCTCAAAGTACTGCACATACAAAGTTTTGCTTTTAGATTCTGGAATGAGATGAGCCTTTCAAATCTTGCGACAGTTCTCTTCACCAGTGCGACCCCACTGTTGTTGAAATCCCTCTCTCAACGATGCCTCATTAAACTGATACTTAATCGAACACGAAAGCGAAAGATATCTTTTTTCTTTCACAATTAGCATGTCCGTAATTGCGTACCAACATGACAGCGTTGCACTGAACCTGATTCTTGCGATGGAATCTATTTTATTTGCAGTAGCAAATAACTCCTGACATACGCATGATGATGACAATGGCATTGATGGCTGCAACAATCACTATGGCAGTGACTACAGGAAAACAACATTATGCCAATAATGGCGATGAGGATAACAGCGCCAGCAGCGAGAAATGACAAGGAACCACATGCATCGTAATTCAATCGTTGCCATTTTCTTTCACAAAGTCAAGTCAACTAACATAATACTAAATATCTAGAATAATAAAGGGAAGTGTCTGCAGACGGCACACCATCACTTTTCAATACATTCCGTGTCATCCAATGTCACCGAATCCGTTGGATCGTGTATTGAACAGTTTAATCAGTCAGCAAATCCTCATCTGAGAACTCATCGTCATCATGAAAAGCCGACCGGTCGTTGATCTCGCCACCAACGGTTGTTGGAGCAGGTTCGATCGATGTGATGACTCGCTGATTGAGATCTGACGTTAGCAAGTCATCGTCGTCCATATCGTCACTATCGGAGAACTGGTTTATTGCGGCGTTGTCGGCGTTGTCCTCAATTTCGTCGGCGCAATCATCCATAGGTGCGTTGGCGAAATGGTCCACGGTGCATTCAGAGCCGCCACCAGATAGCAGTTCTTGCTCCTCATTTTCGTCCTCGTATTTATCCTCAGCCTTTAAACTAAGCAAGGCACTTTTGTCGACAGATGTCTCCACGGTGATGTCGCCGACGAGCTGATGTCACATCATGATGACAGGTTTGAATTGCATGTAAATTCAACAACTGGGGAAAAGTTCAACGACGGCACGAATCAAAGGACCCAATCAACTCACGTTTCCCTCATCGTCCACCACGACGTCATCCTCCATGGTAGCGTACATGACTTTGAAAATTTTGTCCATGACTCGCGACACATCCCCGCTTCCCTCGTTCTCCTCTTCCCTCTCCTTGTAAACTTGCAACATGACTTCGATGCCGCGCAATTTCTCAAAGTAGAAGTCCCTCTCCGACTCGACCGTCTGGAGCGTCAATTCGATCTCGGCCGTGGCGCGTTCCAACTCAGCATATTTGGCGTCGAGGGCGGCGTTCTCGGCTTTCAGGGCGCGGATTTCCGCCTCGTGCCGAGCGGCGGCGGCAGAGGTGTTGGAGGAGGAGGCAGGCTTGCGCGGGTTGCTCGCGGCGGGAAGCACCGCCGCCCGCGAGGACGAGGGGTCGGGATTGCTGGCGTTGGCGGCGTTCTCTTTCTGGCCGCTCGCCGACGAGGCGCGAGTGACGGAGGACACCGAGGATCCCCCGGAGCCTGGCCGCGGGGGGGCGTTGTCTTTGGAAACGGATGCGACGGCGGATCGCTTGGGCGCCACCGCCGTTGTCCTTCCCATCGCTCTAACCGGCCGGGCCGTCACCGAGGAGGAGGACGCGGCCGTGGCTTTCTTCGCTCCGCCGCCCCTGTTGCCCGTGGGCACGGCCTTCCCCCCCTTCCCCCTCGCCCGCACCGCCACCGGATCGTAACCCTCCCGACGACCACCCCCCCCCATCATCGGCGACGTCTGATCGAAGAACGCCTTCAGCCACTGGCAGAATTCCAGATTGTCCTGATACTTCCCCCGTATCAGCTTGTCGACGTCGATGTACTTCTGGATGTTCGCCTTCGTGAAGGCGCCCTGCAGGAGCTTGTAGTTGGCGATGTACTCGTGGCTCGCCTTCGCCGCCCAGTTCACGCGGCTCATGATGATGGAGTTGGGGAAGACGTACTCCATCAGCTGGCAGGCCACCGCCCCGGATGCGGTCTGCTCGATCTTGGTGAGGTTGAGATCGAGGAGGGTGTTCAGGAAGGTCAGGATGTCGTTTCGGGAGGTGAAGTATGCACCGTCCATCATCCCTGCGCCGACCGAGATACATATAAGATGCGCATCGAGAGGTGTGTGCGTGTGCGTGTGTGTGTGTGTGTGTGTGAGAGAGAGAGAGAGAGAGAGAGATGTGACGAGCATGCATCGTGTTGACTTTAGAAACAGGCGAGAGGCAAGTAGAGACGCGATGGCGAGGCCGATCGGGCCTCCCTCCGTCCGCCGACAGCACTCACCGATGGCGGCATCTGTTGCCTGGCTCATGACCGAAAGAGAATTGAATCAACGAGTACTCCACTGCTGCTCTCTAGAGACACCTTTTGGTGGGGCCAAGCGACGTTGAATGTTTGAAATGAAAAAGTGTGTCTCTCTCCTAAAAAAGCAGCGACGAGGAGGCAGGGGAGAGAAGAAAAAGTGACGGCGAG
>JALLOS010000197.1:0-15666 GCA_036939435.1 Stephanodiscus minutulus
GCAGCGACAACCCCCTCAAATCGCCTAGGTAGAAAATACTTTTCATCTCCCCCCCTGGATAAGTTTGATCGAACTGAGCTGGTGGGGAGTTCCCCATGGTGTGGGCAACAAGCCCGTTGCCTCGGAATGAGCGTCTTCCAGGCGTGGGCGGTGGTCAAGAGGCCATGGCCGACAACGCCCATGGGCAATGTTCATAAAAATCGGGGGGGAAAGGGGAGTGACGTGGAACTTTGGCGAGAGTCCGCCTACGATAGTAATGGTACAGATCTACATACGGGTCTGTGTGTACTATGGCTACGATATGGGGAAAAATCGTAAAGCCAGCTGCACCCGCCATCGCGAACATCATTGCCTCATCGTGGGGGAGGTCAATCCGAGCAGCCTCATTGGAGGCACTGCCATACCGGGAATCAACGCTGGGGGGAGTGGCAACGTCCCAACGCGCTAGATACTGCATGCACTCTCGCACACGATGCAATCCCATATGCTCCCCCTATGGCCGAACGTCGCAGCCGCGATGCTGATGCCTCCCACCGTACGGCGGCTGAGCGAGCCAAGAGCCTTGACACGCATGGGCACTGCCGTTGGCGCTGATACTCGCTTCGCCATCCTAACCGGCCGCGTGCTGACGCCTGGCTCCTCCGGCGACGGCTAGTGGGACGGACGATGCGCCGCCATGCCGGTCGTGTTGCCTCCTCTTCCGCCGACGAGGCCAAAATGGCAGTGCTTTTACTATGACCGGCCGATCGATCGATGGAACGCCGACCTGCCCGCCTTCTTGCCGACGGGCGTCTCGGGCCTCGCCGAGTCGGACGACGGCCTCAATTGGTCGCGAGTCCGGGGCCCCCTGGAGGGCGGCGCAGTGCTGCTGCCGTCAGATGAAGCCGAGTCCTTCGATCACGTGCACGTGGGCATCACCGACGTTTTCTCGCTGGCGGACGGCTCGTACGCCGCGCTCTACCTGGGCGGCAGTGCCGAGGAATTGAGTCTGGGCATGGGGCCTGGCCCAATCAGGGGCTTCCGGATGCGACCAGGCGCCGCAACCTCGCGAGATGGTCGCGGTGTTGTCTGGGAGCGCATGGCGGCCAACCCGATGCTCGACGTGGGTGCCGCTGGCACCTGGGACTGCGTGCTTTGCTCGTGGCCGCGCGCCGTGCCACTTGACGCCGCGCTGCCGGATGGCAAATGGATCATGACCTACCACGCTCTGATGCCCCCCGGTACGGACGGGGTGAGCGCCCCGCGGTGGGCGGTGGGCATGGCAGTGAGCGCATCCGGCCACGCGCTCGGACCGTACACCAAGCTTGGCGGCCCGGTGCTGTGCGGCGGCGCCGCGGGCAGCTTCGACAAGGGGGGGATCGGCACTAGGCACGTCGTTCACCGTCCCGACGGCCCGGGGCTCGTGATGGTGTACGAGGGCGTCGGGGCCGACGGACGTCATTGGCTCGGCCTGGCCACCTCCGCGGACGGGCGCGGCTGGGCCAAGGTTGAAGGACTGGGGCCTGATCCGGGTGGCCCGATCTTTGAGGGAGCGCCGCCGGAGGAGGATGCCTGGGACAACGGGAACGTGGGCATGCCATGGGTGATGCCGCTGGCCGACGGGCGGTGGTGGTTGTACTACGTGGGCACGTCGAGCAAGGGGCGCACCGTGGCGATAGGAGCGGCGGAGTCGAGAGATCTATTCTCGGCGCGCTGGGAGCGTGTCGCCGTCTCCGGCAGCGGCCTCTGCATCGACGAGCAGGATGCGGCAGGAGAGACGTCGCTGATTCTCGCCGCGGAGCGGGGCAATGCAGAGGATGTGCGTGTACTGCTAGACGCTGGTGCCGATCCTTGAGCGGCGAGTGAATCCGGTTGGACGGCCCTCCATGACGCGGCAGAATGCAACTGCGTGCCCGCGATTGAGATGCTCGTGGAAGCTGGAGCTGACGTCTCGGCTTCGGCGCGGTCGGGCAAGACGCCCCTTGACGGCTGCTCGCTCTCGGTGCCTCGGACTTGACCGAGAGCAAGGCGTGATCTCGTCGATGTATGTGGGATTAGAGCGTGCGCCGTGCGGCAGCTCGAATTCCCAATAGCAACAATTTGTACCCATTATCTCCACGCGCGCCTCCAGTACGGAAGCCCAGGTCTTGCCAATAGACTTAAGTAATCTCCAAACTAAAATGTAATGGTTAGTACAGGAAGCCTGGTTCTTGTCAATCGACTAAAGTAATCTCCAAACGAAAATGTAATGGTTAGTACAGAAAGCCCGGGTCTTGTCGATGGACTAAAATAATCTCAAAACTAAAGTGTACTCTATTTCTATTGCACTATGGCTATGAGTTAATCCTACCAAAATAAATGAGTGAATGTGCTCCATTGTATCACACTCTGGGTTAATCTTATCAGAATAAATGAGTTCATGTTTTCTCCTTTGCACCCATTATCTCAGCGCGTGCATCCAGCACAGGAAGCCCAGATCTTGTGAATGGATTAAACTATTCTACAAACTAAAATGTATTGCACTATGGGTTAATCTTACCAAAATAAAAGAGATAATACTCCATGGTCTTGTCGATGGACTACACTAATCTCCAAACTAAAATGTCATGGGTTAATCTAAATTACCAAAATAAAAGATAAATATTATGATCCTGCTCCATGTGAGGATCGAACTCACGACCTCAGGATTATGAGACCTGCGCTCTACCAACTGAGCTAACGAAGCTTAAGTAAAGTTGTTCAAATTAAACTAAAATATAAATTTATCGTTTTACTTTATAGACCCACAAAATGACTAAATATGTTTGTGTGTGTTTGGAGTACCAGAAAATCCTGGTTCCAACACACCGGAGGGATACATACGATACGTCGTCATCCATGATTTTACAAAAAGAAACACCTTGGGTAACCCACACATTATTTTTTACCGTCGCCCAATGACGATCGGACAAGTAGTTAGAGGTTCGATTCTTCCGAATGGAGGAAAGGTACGTACCTACATAAAACTAACGGATGCATTTTTTATGATGTGTATTTATCGTAGTACAACATCACATCATTCGAAAAAAGGGAGGTTGAAATCACGCGTGGGCTCTCATTTTCATCATCTTCTGTTCATCCTCGTGGTCTTTGCGGAAAATCGAAAATCAGAGTTGAGCGTCCCGTCGGAGGGAGGGGGGACATAAATAATATCAACAACAGTGTATGATCATTGCAAAAGCGTCGGGGGTACATACCATTTATATTACACTGATATCAAGCGTTTGGTTCACTCTTACACTTGCTTGTCCTCGTGCGAGAATAAGTCCGTCGGAGCTCAAGTAGTAGGTAGTAGTAGTGGACCACTGATAATATATATATATTATCGTGCAGGGCGGGTGCAAGTATTGAAATGATGACGCCCTCCCCCGAATCTCAGTGCCACGACAACGGCATGGCCGATCCCTCCTCCTCCTCCTCCTCCGCCGGTGGCATCACCACCACCACCGACAGAAAAAAACATCACAGGAGGACGGGGGGGGGGGGGAGCGGCAAGATCCTCTCCATCGGGACGACCGCCGACGGCGACATACAGACTCTCGAGGAGGAGGAGGAGGAGGAGACGTGCGACGAGAACGAGAACGAAATCGACGACGACGACGACGACGACGACGACGACGATGACGAACACGGTTACCAATCGGTGAGGGCGTTCACCCACCACCTTCGCGACAGTTGGGAGGAGGAGGCCGCCACCGACGTCGTCGGCGGCGGCGGGGGATCGAAGGAATCGCCGCGTCCCGGTCGTCACAAGAGGGACCTCTCCATGCAGTTTCGGGACTTTTCGATATCGGAGGACGTCTTCGAGATGTGCGACGACGATGGGGGCGACGGGGGGGGGGGCGATGGAGGAGGAGGAGGAGGAGGATCGAAGGACGATGGTCGTCGTCGCGGCGGCGACGGATCATCGCGGCGGCGGCAGCGGCAGGCGAAGGAGACCATCGAGAACACCGCCGCGTATTACTTCGATCCGCCCTCCTCCTCTCCCGCCGCCGCCCCTTCCTCGTCGTCGCCGTCGGGAGAGACCAAGCGCGCCAATTTCGACGACAATGATGTTCGCGGCAGCTCGTTGTTGGGTCTCGGGCGGGAAAACAACGAGGATGCCGAAAACGGAGGGGGGGGGGGTGACGCATCATCGCCGGACGAGTTCTCGTTCGTCCGGGGTCACCGCAAATCGACCCCCTCGGTGCAATTCACGTTCGATTTGCCGTCGCCGGATAACAGACACCACGGCGACGAAAACGACGACGACGACGACGGGCGCGATCGTCGGTCGCCACCGCCGCCGCCGCCGCGGCAGCGCCTCGGGAGCGACTCCCCCATCTCTCCCCACTCGTCGTCGTCGTCCGCTGAGGAGGGGCGGCGACGGCGGCGGGGCCGGCGCGACGTCGTCGTCGTCGTCGCGGCGGGGGCGTGGCAGCCGCCGCCGCCGTCGTCCCCCGACGGCTCGCCCCGGAACGACGGGCACCGCCACCACCACGACGTGGTCGCGCCGATCCCCCTCCGCCCCCCCCCCCCCGGAGAGGCCGGGGGGGGGTCCGGAAGCGCCGGCGGGGGCGGACGGAAGCACCGGCGCGCCCTCTCGGGGCGGTCGGATCCCCCCGCCATGGTCCACCGGCGGGCGAACACGCGCGGCGACAAGTACGGGGCCGACGAGGAGTTCCGACAATGCCGCCGCGAATGGGGTGGCGGTGGTGCGGGTGGGGGGGGGGTGTCCGTCGTCGTCGTCGACGGCGCCGCGGACGACGGGCGGAGGGCCGATCGGGATCAGCGGGGGGGGGGCGGGGAGAGCGACGATTCCTCCTCCGCCGCGGCGGCGAGGGAGGCACGTCTTGGTGCGCCTCCCGTGTTCCCGCCCCAGCACCCGCCGCCGCAACCGCCGCACGAGTGGGGACAGCCGCCGCCTCATTCTCATCCCCACCCGGCCTATCATCATCATCATCATCACGGAGGAGCTCCTACCCAATCGATGACAAATAATGCCAGGCCTCCCCCCATCCCTTCCCAGCAGCCTCCGCAACTGCCACATCATGAGCAGGGACAGCCGCCGCATCATGCTCACATCCCATACCCATCTTATTATCACGGAACTCCTCCTCCCATGCCTTCCCACCAGCCTCCGCCACAACCAAACGAGCTGGGGCAGCCGCCGCCTCATACTCATCTGTACCCAGCCTATCATCACGGAACTCCACCTGGATCGATGACAGAGGCTATGCCTTCCCAGCAGCCTCCGCCACACCCGCATGAGCAGGGACAGCCACCGCCTCATACTCATCTGTACCCAGCTTATTATCACGGAACTCCTCCTGGATCGATGACAGAGGCTATGCCTCCTCCAATGCCTTCCCATCAGCCTCCGCAGCAGCCGCATGAGCAGCGGCAGCCGTCGCCTCATGGTCACCAATACCCGGCTTATTATCACGGAACTCCTCCTGGATCGATGACAGAGGCTGTGCCTCCTCCAATGCCTTCCCATCAGCCTCCGCAACAGCCGCATGAGCAGGGGCAGCCACCGTTTCATGCTCATCTATACCCGGCTTATCGTCACGGAACACCTCCTGGATCGATGACAGAGGCTGTGCCTCCTCCGATGACTTCCCATCAGCCGCCGCAACAGCCACAAACTCAAGTTCACGCACCGCCTCATGGTCACCAATACCCAGACTATCGTCACGGAAGTCCTTCTTCATCGTACGACCCCTACACCAATTATAACGACCACCATGTACCTCCTCAGCCTCCCTACAACCGGAGCACGCCTCCTACTCCCCCGCCACCTGCGTATTACAATTCCTCGCCCAGATCGGATGTGGGGTTCAATAATTCCCTTCATTTATCGCCTGTGATATCTGGATACCCTCCGCAGGAACATCCATCGCAGCAGGTGTCGCCGTATCATCATCGGCCATATCCATCGCCACCTCAGCCAGCCCCCGCCCAATACTATGCCGATGTAGGCGCATCAGGAAGTAGCATGTACCCTCCACCACCAAAGTTGGCTCAGCCGGAATTGGACGAGAATAACCCAATATCTCCCAACTCACAAACACCTGAAGTGCGTGCTAAGCCACCCGAGAGAATGTGTGCCAAGGGTCACAAGAAATTGGCATCCTTCGACCCCTTGTTATATATTGAAAATGAGCGATCTTCGCTGGGGAATTTTCTCGCCACGACAACACTATTCGATGAAGATCCCTTTCGCGAAAACGAAGGCGAATCCGTTCCTGAAGAGCTTAATCCAGACAAGTATTCACACAAAACGACCTTGAGCAATACGAGCTTTAACTTTTCGCAAACGAGCGCCGAGGAGAAGGAGTTGGCTACATCGGATGAAATTTCTCAGCGACCACCGCCGCCTCCTCAGCCTTCTGGCACATCGAATGATTATCCGATGCAGTCTACGATCCCATGCGATGCAATGGCTCAGCAGCTGCCGCCTAGGACAGCATCTGGATATCCCTCAGCTCCTCCTGCATACTCAACGGATGGGTATCGAATTCAGTGCTCTAGCCCAACTGTCTCTAATTCAGTGGTGCCGCCGGGTACCTATCCTCCAACCCCTCCTGCATACTCATCTGGTGGATATCCTATGCAGTCTATAAGCCCAGTTGTCTCTTATTCAATTGTGCCACCGCCGCCAGGAGCAGCGCCGGGCTATCCTCCGCCTTCTCCTGTGTACACATCGGGTGGATATCCAATGCAGTCTACAAGCCCAGGCGTCTCTAATTCAATTGCGCAGCCGCCGCCGCCGATGGCACCAGTCCATCCTCCAACTCCTCCCGGATACTTTAACTATGGCACTCCGCCGCAAGCCATGTGGCATCCTCAGCATCATCAGCAGGCCCCTACTCTTCACAGCATGCACCAACCTCCACCGCAACATATGCAGTACAGCCACACACCATATCATAATCCTCAGCCATATTCACAACACTGCAACCAGCCATCCGTAAGTAGTGCCCCGCCACAACCTGGGGGATATAATCATGCCTTTCATCAACAACAATCAATGTGTCCACCTGTCACAAGCCCGGATGAATCGTATTCAAATGAAGAAAGTGAAGAGCAAAAACGATCCCGTCGCAAATGCTCTGTACCCAATTGTCCCAACCGCGTTGTCCAGGGTGGACTGTGCATTTCACACGGAGCTAAGCGTAAGACGTGCTCCCATCCTGGATGCACGAAAAACGTCAAAAAAGGAGGAATGTGCAGCACACACGGACCTGCTCGAAAACGTTGCGAATTCAAGGGATGTTCGAAGGTTTCTGTGCAGGGTGGTCGATGCATAGCCCACGGAGCGAAGAAGAAGGTTTGTTGTATTGATGAATGTAAAAAGCAGGCAATATTGAGTGGAATGTGCAAGAAGCATTACGAGGCCAATAATGATGTTCAGGCTCGGGCGTTCGAGAAGAACGGGGATGGTACTTCATCCGATGATGTTTGCACAGTTGTGGATGATAAACCAGAAATGAAAGGTAGTGGGCATCACCGTGGCCTGTCGATTTTTCAAGATAGTGATTTGATGAATACCATAATCAATGATGGTGCTCCTGCCTCCCCGTCCACCCCGCCAGAGAATGATGGTCTGCATGGTCTCTCGATCTTCTAGATAAAAACATCTATGTGGACCTGCATTCGCAAGCACTATAAGATAAAAGTTTGATTCGCGTACTAAAGTTATCTCTATTTAAGTGCCTGGACGTGAAACGGGGACACCGGCGGAGGGTGGGGAGTACCCTATTAGTGGACAAATAACAGTCAAAAGAAAAAGAAAATGTACGCGATTTTATGATTCTGTTTGGTCTCAAGGTTGCGGACATACAAGACCTTCAAGGTCGTTGTTTTTGGCCGCATTGTGACTAAGCACTCAGTGTCATCGTCCTCGTCCAGGTGAAGAAGGCGAAGGAGCGCGCGGAGACGGAGGCAGAGGTCGACGCTGGGCAGATCAGCCTATTTGTCAACATGATTAGATAGACTAGTAGGACGGTGGCAATGCAAAAAGCGATGATGCCGTAGGCAACGAAGTATATTGTGACGGACACTGCAGTCTTCTTATCCCTTCTTGGCCCTCTTCAACGCCATCGGTGCAAATGGTGCAAAGAAAGTTATTTGATGGCGTGACAGTATAAAGTGAGCTATCTGGTAAATTGCATTCTGGGAAATAGTGTGACAAGAATCAGTCGGCATTGATACAAATCCAACGAAGTGCGTACCTTTGGTCCTTCTCGAACTGAAGGGTGTCACTGCGAGGCTGCTGATTGTTGCCATTATATTCACTCGGCGATTGTTCATACCTCGCCTGGAAACTTGATGGTTTCAGAATTGAGTTTAGCTGCTGATTGCTGCCATGATCGGACGATGCGGCTGCCTTCACTTGAAGAGTTGAGGGTGTCATAACAATACCATTAGTATTGACAGGGTTCACCAGATGCATTGATTGGCCAATCGATGCAAGCGCCTTAACCTGGAAGTTTGAGGGATTCAGAATTGGGGCTAGCTGCTGATTTTTGACATTACTAGGACAAGGCAGTATTGGTTGATCGGACGTTGGGTCTGTCTTCACTTGAAGAGTTGGGGGTTTCATAACGATACCGTCAGCATTGATGACTTCAGTTGCTGGCACACCGAGATTATTAAGCTCTTGATTGCAGTTTACAAAGTAGCCAGGATCCGGATAGCCATGTTTCTCTATCCCACCAGTCATGCATGTTTTGTGATGAACTGAAGCCCAGGTACATTGGCTGTGTGCTCCCGATGTCAATGAGGTACCAACCATTAATAGCAGACCATGCAACCACGCATATTTTAGCCGCTTGAGGAGATTTTGACCATCAATGTTATTAGGAAGATATGCTGAAACGAACTTCCGCCCGTGCATCTTTCCCGGACTTTCATGGTATCTAAATTGGAAAGCAGAAGGTATATCATATGTGATGACAATTGTGTTCACATCATGACCAAAGCACTTGCGTGGGTCATATAAAACATGCATAGTTCCAGAAGGTGATTTACCCTGAGGCTCGTTCACATTCAACCTACAAACAGGACATTTGGGTTCACTCTTCATTGCTTCTCGGATGCAATCTAGATGGAAGACATGGGGGTGCTTGCACACATTCAAAGCAGCGCAAGGTCTATCCGATTGCAGCACATCTAAGCAGATTGTGCAAATCTCCTCGTTCAAATTGCACGTTAGTGGAGGCTCAATGATTGGTGTGTCAAAAATGCTAGATTCGAGGCTTGATGGAGCTGTATGCATCAAAGAATGNGAGTCTCTGTTAAAGTAGTTTCACTTGCAATGTTAAGTGAAGCATACTTCCCAGCATTAGAACGCATAATACTTCTCTATAAGAATATTCTTGGGAAGGATTTGATGTGATGGTATTTTACGATTTTGTTTGTCTGAACGATGCTGCTAGTTGGTGTCGAGGTCGGGTATTATGTTGGCCATTTGGTTTGCGTAAATTTGGGATCTTACTTGTGCTACCAAGGCTTGATTTGTTCAAACGTGGACGTGCAAATGGTCGGCTTGGAGGTCCTTTTCTTGGATGTGATTCTTTTTCAGAAGTGGCCACATACAAAGAATCTTTTTCGTTCGCACACACACACAAAGATCCTGCACATTGGAATATTTTCTCTATAGTGCCCATACCCTCCGCCTCCTCACGCTCCTCTTTTTCAAGTCGAGATAATGAGCGTTTCCATTGAATGAACTCATTTTTCACTCTTGACAAATCAGTAGCCTCCTCGTCACGGTCGTCGCGCGCGTCTTTTAATTTATCAGCGTCAGCAAAGCGCTTTTTTTCATTCTTAAGGAACCTGGCGCCCTGTGTTTTCTTCTGGTAGTTAGGCATGTCGTGCCCCCTTTTTGTTTTTTTCTGGTAGGCAGTCGAGAGTTTTGACTGAAATGGAGTTGCTTATGGAATACCTCTCAGAAATCTCCTTAGGAAGCACTTAATCTGTGTTGAGCTGCTGCTGCCACTGCAAGAGAAAGTCTGCTTGGCTGTCTATTAGTCCCTTTCAGTTCTGTTAGCTGAGGATATGCAATATTTGATCCACATACGACCTGCTTGGTGACTTGTTTCTGACTGAGGCGCTCCATAGACTGTTTCTTGGACGTCAAATTCAGTAGGTCTTGGGATGACAGTTCATCGCCTGAAGATTGACGTTGCTTTTCCTTTCTTTGGGCTGCCGCCGCTGAGGATATATTCACCATTCCTTCGACAGTGGGTAATTTTGATAGCCAAGGGGAATCATCCACAGACGACAGGCCACTTTCTTTTATTCGCGCCTCTACTGTAGCCATCGCAGGATGCTGCCCAGACTCTGTCTCTCTCACATATTTCCGTGGGGCTGTAGCTACTATTGCAACAATGCTACCGCTGCTTGGTCCTGCGTTGTCATTGTGAGCAGACATAGAGTCGTCAGTGGACGATATCGCGGCAAAATTCTTGGGCATGGTAGAAACAGTAAGTGAACAACTTTCATCAATAGTGGCATTCCTTGTGAGCATGTGATTGCTAATTTGACAATTGACCAGTTCTTCCTTGGCTCCTGCCTTGAGACTTTCTCTCACGCAAATCGGGTGGTTCATACTGCTCAGTGGTGGTTTGCTGTATGTCGTTCCATATTCAACATCTGTCTGCTTAAGAACACGAGCAATACTTTTCACTCTCAGCTTCGCTTCTTTGGCAAGTGCTCGACGGGCTTCCTTCAGCTTCATCTCTTCTTCCCTCTCCACTAGGACTGCCGCTAGGTCGAATTCTAGAATAAACTGACAAATCACTCCAAAGAAATCGGCGGCTGGGGTTTTCGCATCTGCGCCATAGTACTCTAACACACTGATGTAGTTCTGGTTAGCTCCTTGGATAACGCCTAATGCTTTTTGAAGTTCTACCATCGCAAACAAACCAAATCGCTCAAAGTGAGTGGTATCTGTTTTGCCGATTGGGACATCCACCTCGTTAATAAACGTGGCCATTTGGCGCAGCTCCTTCACAGAGGCTCGTTGAGATTTCACATCTCTAATTTTGACTTTCTGTGTAGGGTCGATTGCACATTTTCGATACTCATCTCCATGTTTTGCAGCAATCTCTGACATGGTCCTTGAATCCTGGCATAATTTTTTTGTAGAAGTCAGTAAACGATCCATGGCTACACCCTTTGCCAAAACAACTGATTTGATATCTTCCTGGAACTTGAGAATGTCTCTGTTTGTTTGACGAATGACCTTTACCAGGTATTGTAGGACCGATGTTTTGTTGTCAAATGCCTTTGTCTGCGAGATGAAGCGAACGAAATGTGCATGTGAGAGGCAAGTGAGAGCATTCCGGCAAAAGTCAAAAATGGGACAAAAGAGTACACTGACCTCACTGAGCTTTGATAAAGAGTCTAAAGTAAACCCAGTTGCGCCACCCTCTACACCATTGATGTCATTTACGAGCAACAGAATCACAGCGAGCAATTCAGAAAATCGCTTGGATTTCCTCAATTCCTCGCACGCAGCGCTCAAATGATCAACATCATACTTGAGTTCTGCCATTTTGATTTGGAACTCCGCATAGAATATTATGCACAGAAACTTTTTCTCGCTGTCTTTTACATCCTGCGTAAAGAACAGAAATACAACAATGAGCTGATTCGACGAATGGTACAAGCTACACGCCTCACGTCATCGTCCTCCACCTCACCATCATTGCGACCATGTACTGCTCGCAAGGAGTCAAGTCAGCAAGAGCGTCAATTTGAGACTTTGAATTCCTAAAATACACGCTTAGGCCTTCTTTCTCATCTCTTGTTGGAATAAATTCGTACAGAGATTTCAGTTCCTGGTGATCTAGTCCACCACAGTCCAAGTGGTCTACCATCGAGGCTACTTGCATGGGGGAGAGCCTCACTTTTCTCAAAATAATATCCCCATTCATGCCACGTTTCGAGCTTGACCCATCAATGGAAAATGAAAGTTTCAGTTGGGGGATGTTAACTCGGCAATAAAATAGCCAATACATCAAATGCCTAAACTCACTCTATGACCTTGACTGTCCTCGCGAAATTGGAAGGTGACTGAGAGGATTCTTTTTGCTTCTTTTCTTTATCGGCGCCAATCGCTTGGGAGAATAGTCCGTCAAACTCTTCGAGGTGTTTCAACTTGACATCTAGCTTCTTCAGAGCTGACCAAACGTTCCCTTCTTTCGCGTTGACTTTGTTCCAATAAACTTTCTTCCTTCGTATTTGTGGCTTTTTCTTGACATTCGCTACCAAACATTTCGGGACGTTCTTTTGTTTTCAGCAACAATTTCATAACCATTGCGTTCGAAAGGATTTGGCAAGATTCAAGGTATAAGAGGGGCAACACGTTGAACCACATTCGAAGAGTAAAATGAACTCACCACATTCAGCATTTTGTGACATTTTGCAAGTTTAGGATCATTTGTCAGTGGAGGGTCATCGTCCACTTTCTTCATTTGGATGGCGACTGACTTGTTTAGATCGAGATCCGTTATTGTCGGGTCGAGCCCGTCGCGTCGCAATGCAATCTTCACAGCATCGACGGGTATGCCCTGTAAGGAACAACGAGCGGGAAATTCGCCATGATGACCAAATGCACGCGAAACGTCTACGACGTATACGAATAGGAATTATCTCACCATTTTCAGCATTCTGATATATTTCGCGAACGCGGGGTCTTCGTTCAACGGAGGTCCATCGTCGCCCGACGCTTTTTTCGATGGGCGTTGGCTCTCGAGGGATCTCTCCGGGTCCAAGTCCAACACAGTCGGGTCCTGTCGGTCCCTTTCCATCGCGTTCCGCACCGCGCCCAACGGCAGCCCCTGTCCGGGAGAGAGACGAGACGATTTAAAGGGTTATTCGATGGGCGAAAAAAGACCGACGAATAAGAAGGGACCGCATAAACGAAGCGAACATTGGGCAATTCACCATCTTTAGCATCGTGAAGTATTTGGCGAATCGCGGATCGTTCCTTATTTGAGGATCGTCCTCCCCCTTCGTGACGGACCGAGCGCCGCAATTAGAATCCTCGACGGGAGCCGCACCGGCGTCGTTCCCACCTTCGAGTCCATCGCCGGAAGAAGGACGAAGTTGGCGTTCGAGTGGCGACTCCTCCGGATCCGAATCCAAGATGCTGCCCGAAAAGTAGACGGACGGTAAAAAATTATGCGAGGACGTCTACATAAAGGGCGGGCCGAGGCACCCCCCGAAGGCGACCGACACATCGATATATAACGCACGCACCTCGGATCGAGATTGTCGCGAATCATGGCGTGCCTGGCAGCCTCCTTCGGCAGGCCCATCCTCATCATCCTGCGGTACTTCTCGTACTTGGGATCGTCTTTCGGCTTCGGCCCGCCGTCCGCCCCCTCCTTCTCCTCCTCCCCGGCGGCGGCCGTCGTCGTCGTCGTCGTCGTCGTCTTCCCGTCCTGGTCTTCCCCAGCGGTATCCCCACCGGCCTCGGACGACTCTGTGCATCTCCCCCCCTCCTCTTCCTCCTCCTCCTCCCGGTCGAACAACCCCTCACTCGCTGCGAGAACGATACCGAGATCGACGGTCTGCGACCCGCAATCCACCCGAGGGCGGTCCGCCGTCGCGGTCCCCGACGGCAACGACGAGCGGTCCAGCAGCCCCCGACGACGCCCATCCCCCATCCCGGCGTCGTCGCCGCAGTCCTCATCCGGGCGGGTCGTCTCATCGCGTCCGGAGTCGCACGACGACGGACCGGCGGCAGGGTCCCTCGCGAGCGGGGTCGCGTCGCGGTCGCGGCAGCAGCAGCAGCCGTCGCCTCTCCCTCTCGCCGACCGCGTCGATCGCGTCGGCCCACCTCCCGGCCTCGTCGGCGTCGCGCGCGCGCAGGATCGCGATCGGCCCCCCTGCCGCATCCGTCGACGCGGGGTCCGCATGCGATCCGGGCGATGATGCCGCGGCGACGACGACGACGACGCGAGCGAGAAGACGAAATTCCGCACCACCACCACCGCCGCCGCCGCCGCCGCTCGCCGCGCAATCCTTCTTCTTCTTCTTCTTCTTCTTCCCCGCCCGCTCGACGAGCGGGATCGTCCGGGGATGGCACCACGACGACGCGCCCGCAGCCCCGCCCACGAGCGCGACCACCTTGTTCGGGCGTCGCGACGACTTCGACTCCGAAGACGAAGACGGAGACGACGACGACGACGACGACGACGACTGAGGAGGAGGAGGAGGACGACGCGAGTAATGCACGCCCCCCGACGAATCCAGCACGAACCATCGCCGGACCCACCTCCCCCGCCTCGTGCGCTTGCGCAGCCATCCCGACATGACGACAGCGACGATCATCGACGGTCCGGATCCGCCGTCGTCGTCGTCGTCGTCGTCGTCGTCGCGGTCGCGGTCGACGCCAGGCCCGCAGTCTTCGCGTACCACGCTCGAAGACCGGGACGACGACGACGCCGCCGCCGCCGCCGCGGCGGCGACGACCGCGCCGAACCCCCTCCCGCGGCCATCGTCGTCCGGCGGCGTCGCCACCGCCGCCGCACCCGCCGTCGTCGGCGTCGTCCCGAGACCCCCGCCCGTCGTCGGCATCATCGACCTCCTCCGCCCGACGACGCACCGCCGCCCCCGCCCCCGAGGATCCGTCCGGACGGCGACGATGCGCTCGCGCGGTCGTTCCCGCCGGGTCGTCCCCGTTCTTCGTCCCTCGCGCTCTGGCTTCGGAATTTTTGGCGACGGCGGCGGCCGCGGCGGCCACCATGCCCACGATGCCTCCGCCGCCGCCGCCGCATCCGTGGCTAGTACTCGGTGGTCCCGCGTTGTCGTCGTTCGCGGGTGGTTCGACGGGAGGACCGCCGCCGCCGGCGGCTCGGGCCGGGCGCCTCTCCCCCTCCCGCGCCCGGGTCGCCGCCGCCGCCGCCGATGAGGCTGCGTTACTCGGCATCCCGCCGCCGGCGGCAAGGTGCGAAGATGATTCGCACGTCGGCGGCGACGAATACGGCCGCGTCAACATCGTCGTCGTACCCCGGCGGCGTCGATCCTTCCCCTCCTCCTCCTCCTCCTCGTAATCGTAGTCGTAGTTGTCGTAGTCGTCGTCGTCGTCCGTCGACGCGACCGTCGTCGAGACGGACGCGGCGGGCGAGGAGCGCGACGATGATACGACGACGACGACGTCGTTTTCGTCGGTGCGAATCGGCATCCGTGCCGGTCTGCGCTTGTCCCATCGGGAGGATGACGGAATCGGCATCAACGGGGGGGGGGGCGTTCGCGGTTGCGGCGTCGATTGAGGCGGAGGGAGTCTCATCGTTCCCTCTTTTATATGTATACTATATATTATGGAGGGGGCGGGGTGGGGGGGGGGGGGGGGTGGGGGGGGGGGGCGGGGGGGGGGGCGACGGACTTGCTTCGTTATGCAATAGGAAACGAATGCAATATGTTGTTGTTGTTATGGGATGAAAAAAGGAGATAGCTTTTCGGGTGCAGGGGCGGGTTGATGATGATGATACATAATTATGTTGTGTTGTGTGGTGAAAAACATTGGGCATCTCGTTTTTGAATTTTGATTGTGCTTTACCATACAAATGGTACCTACACCATGGTACAAAAACCTACTACGCTGGCTTCTCGTTTTTGAATTTCAGGCGAAGCTTCCTTGTTTTTGAA
>JALLOS010000198.1:0-18085 GCA_036939435.1 Stephanodiscus minutulus
GATTACAATGCCGTCCGATCGATCTACACGTGTGTGCTCTACCGCTCCAACTATGGCAAGTCGTGCGCTGGCAAGACTTATGAGGAACTAGTGGCCATGAAATCATTCTTCGATGTTTGTTTCCAATACGAAATTGATAGCCGTCGTCGCCGTAAGGCCAGCTTGACTTCCGTGGATGCTTTGTCTCTCAAGCTGATCAATAGCAGCAAGAGAGGGGGGGGGGGGGAGAGCGCAAAGGCTTGGAAGATGCGGGTGATGAAATTGTATGAAACAGCAATCGATTTCTACGCAAGTGGTGGCGGCAATTGGAGTAAAGTCACAGATGGATATCAGAGAGACCTTGATAATTTCAAGTATGGCCATTGACAATAGAGTAACGTGTCGTACAAATTATTGAACAACTTAATAATAGGATATCGGTGTATCCATAGTTATTCGTCGCACACGTATATAACACGCATAGAGTTTCAATCATCTAATAGCAGGTCTTCATATATAGCCGAGAGACATTCATAGCTGAGCTCCTCATGAGTCTCAGCTTTCACAGTTAGCTCACACACCAAACAATCACATCAATCAAAAGAGCGCACAGTCATGGGGTAAGCCAGCAGCAATTGCCAGATAGTATCAACATATTCGAGACTTTCACGGTCCAATTTATCTATTTTTGCCTTGCACAACAAATGAAAAGGAAGATCACCGTCTGCATTTTTTTCTGAGACTGACGAAACATGCCGTTCTAGTAGATACTTCACTGCACCACAATTGCCTCCTCTGCATGCATAGTGCAGCGTGGAATCCTGATTTTTATCACGTTGGTCCAACAAGGTATCATCAAGCTCAAGCAACAACTGCACCACCTCCGTTGAACTGAATTCACAGGCAATATGCAAAGGGAAAGATAATTTCTTGTCAATAACTCGAAGGGCAGTAGTATTTCCTTTCACTAGCAGCTTGATGGCACCAAGGCTTGCGTTGTCACGCAAGGCCTGCTGGAGCGGCAACCAGCCATTGGTATCAAGTGTATTCATGATGATCAGATCTAGCGCTTTCGAAGCATATCCCATCTGCCTTTCCAAAAAGTCGACCAAATCTTTGATCAACATTAAAATTTCACGTTCTAAGGCATCGTCACATTCTGAAATTTCCTCTTCAGTGGGAACACTCACACACTGTATTGGGGTGGCACCATTCGAACCAATAACATTAATACTTTCAGGGAATATCTCAAACAGATACTTCACCAAAGTGCATGGGTCATCTCTCCATCGACGACGGAGAGTAGGATCGCATTTCCATTCTGTCAAATAAGACTCACAAGCTGTGTGGATAGCTAAATCACCAACATCTGTAATCCTCACTGATTCCGGACAGGCATCAATCAATGCTTTGCAGAATTCAGGGGACATGTCGTGGAGCAGAGCAAGATGAATTGGGAGGTGCCTGAGGTGACCACCGTCCATATCCTCGACATTTATTGCATGTAGGAATTGATCAACTCCTATATGAGAGTTGATCTTGATGAAGATCTTCAGAATATTCACCAAAGCTGTCTCATGTAACGACCTATTCTGGCAGAGGTAATGGATGGGTAGATACCCATATTCATCGGTCTGGATCACTGCCTCTGGACAAACATTGATGAGCAACTGGATTGTATCTGAATCTATACTCTCGCTCGAACAGGCCATGTGAAGAGGGACGCTACCATCCACACCAGCAATTCGAAGCGATGAAGCAAGGATTGTGGATAAAGGCTCTGATTTAACGATGGAGTTGAGAATTTCATATCGAAAATTCATATCGAGTCTTGAAAGAAGGATGCGGATGGGTGTGATTCCTGCTAAATCAGCGGCAGTTGTCAAAGCTTGAGGATACGCCTCAACCAGCATTTTGACTGTATCGAGGTCGATGCCATGTGGTCTCGAAAAGTAGTAGTGTAACGGCAGCCCCCGAGAAGAGCGTGAGTATGAGTATACTTCTAAACCATTCTCGACCATGCATAGGTGGCGAAGAGCCAATGGATATTTTTCCACTAGCATCTTGATAATCGAATTAGGACATCTGCTATTACAGCATGCCAAATGAAGTGGGTAGGATGTTGCCCACTGTTCATGGGCATAGCCTACATTGCAAAATAAGGTGGAGCCGATAGACGCCGCGCCGGGAAAAGCATCTAGGAGGCATTCAATAATTGGTAAAGTGACATTTTCGTTGCAACATGCCTCATGAAGGAAGGATGAATTCTGGACGGCGGTGGCGTTTGGCGGGATGAGGCCGACTTGATACCGAAGGGCATCTATTGACAGTTCGTCCGATCCGCAAAAGTCTTCCAACTGCTGCACGAGATCTTCAACGCTCCGGGCCTCGAGTCCTCGCCCGCTCATTTTGCATTGGAGCTATCGTTATCCTGCCGGAAAAATTATGACAGCATCAATGCGCAATAGAAGTGTCGATGGTACTACTATCAGCATGCAAGTGCCGTGAATCTCATCGCCCATGACAGTCAAGAATGAAACATGCGGGACCACTTTGAAGTGCACCGCAAATATTATTGAACAGGGCTCAGGTAATACAACATGTGCATTGATTTTCAATGTGACGGATAGTATGTATTCCTGAGCCAATAACCTTGATCGGCGCGCCGGCAACCACCGGTATGGGGAGAAGCGGCAATAGGGCGAAGCCTGTCGCGATGTCGCGAGAGGCAGGTGAGGCTCTAAAAGATTACTCTTCCCCAATATAATGAATGGCACATGAAAACCTACACATTCCTACGTTCAAACATACCAGAATTGAGAGATAATGTTGTGCGCCGATATTCCTCTCATCATGACTAGGACCGGGACGATGCCATCCCCTACAGTCACACGACGCTGAACGCTGGGTCGGAGCCAGCAGGTCGGAGCAACGTTCAGATTCGCCATGATCTGTCGGTGCGCGTCGAGGCGATGGCAGCATCCTCACACGCCTATTGTGCCGCCATCGTCGGCAGCGGCGGGGGCGGCGCGACCCACCACCCGCTCCCTCCCACTCCTCGACCGTCGTTGTGCGAATAACGAATATCTGCCCTCGAGGTTGTTTGGAACGTCTTCGTCGCGGTGGTCGACGCCATCGTCATCGTCTGCGGCGGCGGCGGCGGCGATCCCGCCGCCGTCGCATCGTCTTCCGACGGCGCGTCCCCGAGCCGGTGGTGGGATGATGCGTGGGCGTGGGAGCGACGAGGGCGCAACGACGATGATTTCGGCATCGTCGACGAGGGGAATGTCGAGGATATACAACGGCGGTGGTCATCGCAGCGACCGCCGCGTCGTCGCCGTCGCAAAGGACGACGACGCGGGCGAGAACGGGCCGGGTCGTCGCAATCGCAGTCGCAATCGCAGTATCCGTCATTCCACGAGGCTGATAGGCGAGATCGCAGCCCGTCGGACGACGGATCTCTTGCTGAAGGCGCACGACGAGTCGATGCGACGTCTTCGGGATCGCCGTCGCGACGATGATGGCGGTGGTCGCGCCACAATGACGACGACGGCGCAAGACGACGACGGGGTCTTCGTCCGGTGGGACGCGGCGGCCATCCTCGCGGCGGAGCAGGCGTTGGAATTCTGGGCCCATCGAGCCGAGTATCACGACGACGACCGACGACGCGATCGCCGGGGCGGTCGGGATGGATGGGACCGTCGTCGGGGCGACGGCGTGAGCCAAAGAGATGGCAGATATTCGTCTACAATCGAGGACGACGCCGCGAAGGCCCTGCGGCTCTTCGCGGCGTTGCATCACTTTCACCTCCTCGCGAATGATGCGAACGACGACGACGATGACGACGATGATGGGAAAAACGAAGGAGCGGTCCTGACGAATGGCATGTACTCGCACGTCGTGGACGCACTCGCCAAGAGCCCGAACGTCGAACATGTCATCGCGGCGGACGCGCTGCTGCGGCAGTTCGTATCGCTGTGCGTCGGTCGCCGCCGCGGCGGCGGCAGCGCGGGCGGCCCCGCGGCGGAAAACGAGATGCCGCGACATCGTTCGTCGCCGCCGATCGACGACTGCACGACCGGCGCCGCGCCATCGTCGTTCGAGGACCCCGGCGGACTCCGATGGAACGACGGCGATCGTCACCACCTGCCCAACCACGTCAGGATCACGGGAGTGATGAGGGGATACGCCCGGCATTCGCGCCCGCGCGACGCCGAGCGATTGCTCGATCTCATGATGTCTCTATCGTCGTGCTCCTCCTCGTCGGGCGTCGTCGGCGATCCTCGCGATCGTGATCGTCGCGATCGCGCGACGATGTTCCGCCCGAATGATGTCGGATACGCCACGGTCATCGACGCCTACTCCCGGGCGCAGGACGGGCCGAACGCGGAACGCATCCTGGGCATGATGAAACGCCGGGGGGAGGGGCGCGACGACGACGACGGGTGGGGCAACGGCAATCGCGCCAACGTCGTGGCCTACAACGCCGCCATAAGCGCGTGGGCGAGGTCCGCGAGGGAACGACGCGCCCCCCCCCCTCCCGCCGGCGGGAGGGGGAACGACCGCCGCGCAACGCCGTCGTCGCGCTCGTTCGCCGCCGCCGCGCCGACCCCGGCCGATATCGCATCCAGCCGTCGCGCCGCGGAGGGCGCCGAGCGACTACTGCGCGAGATGTGGAGCGAGCACGATATTTCCCGCGGCGCGAAGGTACGACGCGGTAGCGCCATCCTACTCCCAGACGTCGTGTCCTACTCCGCCGTGATATCCGCTTACGCCGCCTGCATGGATCAGCCGTACGGGATCGGCCGCGCCCGCGAATTGCTCGCCGAGCTGGAGGGATTGGCCGCGCGGCAGGAGGTCGACGAGTCGACGACGGGGGGGGGGGGGGGACGAAGCAACCCGTCGAGGAGATTCGAGGGGAGCGACGATGGCTGCGTGGGAGGAGGCGGGGGGCGCCATCCGCACGGGTTCCGTCCCAACGCCCTGACGTACAACGCCCTCCTCCAGGCATACGCCAACGCAGGTGATGCCTCCTCCGCCGAGGGCGTTCTGCTCTCGATGATATCGTGGCACGCGTCGTCGCTCAGGGAGGAGGGCGGGGGTGGACGTTTCATGCATGTGCGTCCTAATACGCGTACCTTCAACGTCGTCCTGAACGCGTTGGCGAGGGTCGAGGGGGGCGACGGTGGTGTCAGGGCGAGCGAGCTGCTGGGCCGATTGGTGGAGCTGGGATCCTCCGACGACGATGGTCCCCGGCCGGACGTGATTAGCTACAATACGGTCCTGGCGGCCTGGTCGAAGAGCGCCGGCGTCCGTCCTGGCGAATCGCCGTCGGCGGGGGAGGGAGGAGCACAGAAGAGGAAGGGCGTCGTCGGGGAATTCGCCGCGCACGAAGCGCTACGACTTTTGGACGAGATCGAAGGCCGATACTTGCAATCGGTCGAGAGCAAAACCCACGGTCGTTCCTTCGCGGTCAAACCGGACGTCATCTCGTATAACACAACCATCGCCGCATTCGCGAATGCCGCGCAGCACTGCGAGGATGGAACGCCCACGGCACGGAAGGCGGAAGAGATACTCTCCCGAATGATCGAATCGGGCATCGAACCCGATGCCTACAGTTACAATGGCGTACTTTTGGCGTGGGCCCGCTCCTCGGGGGGTCTGCCCGCCGCGAGGCACGCCGAAACAATCCTCCGGTCGATGAAGGAGCCTACCATTGTAAGCTGGTCGACGGTCGTTACCGCCTACGCCCATGCAGATGGCGCGCCCAGGGCAGAGGCTCTGTTGCGGGAAATGGAGGAGAACGCCGCTGGTTCGTCCTGGCGAAGCAAAGGCCACCGTACGCCAATCTCACCATCTGTTGTTTTGTACAATAATGTTCTTCACTCCTGGGGGGTGAGCTCGCATGGCGATGCGTCGAGGAACGCCGAGTTGTTGTTGAATCGAATGGAGGCTGCATCTTCGTCTCCGGCGCCTGACGCCATCTCGTACCGACTAGTCCTCAACGCGTTGGAACACAGCAAAGATCACGACAAGGCGGAACGAGCGAAGTCTGTTCTAGATCGATTCCTCGCCTTCGAGATACGAAATAGTCGTTTCAAGCCCCATGAAATCCAGAACGCGTATAACAGCGTCCTCGCGGCTTGCACGTACACTCCCGCCGAAGCAGGTGAACATCATCGTAATAATGCCGCGAGGATCCTTCTTGAAACTCTCAGGGACATGAACATGTTTCCGTGGCCCGCCGACGACGGCGGCTCCGTTTCTGGGCCCAACCAAGAAACGTACGCTAATTTTGTCCAGGGTTGCGTCCACCTCTACGGACCAGTGTCGGAGGAGCGCAACGAGTTGCTCAAGTCGGCATTCAGCGAGTGTTGCCAGAAGGGTTTTCTCAATAGGGTCATCTGTGACAAATTTTGCGTCGCAATGGGACCGGAGGCAGTTCGGGAATTCGCAGGGGAGCTTTTATCGTCCAGAGGTCAAACATGGCCCAGATACGAAGAATTACCGAAAGAATGGTCGAGGAATTGTCCAAGATGTTGAAAGGTTTACTCAGCAAGGTAATATTAAAGTACATTCGCGATTCATCAGTATCAATAAGAATAAATAAATAATAGTCTTAATAAAAACGAGTTGTATTAGCAATCTGATCAACGGAAAAATAAAAATACACCACCGAGAAAATAAAAATGTGGCAGTCAAAATTTAAAAAAAACAATCCAAAGAATCAAGCTCTCATCCATACACATCGCCGTCAAAGGAGGAGCTGTGTTTTCTCAACTCGGGTTCTACGTTCGGAATCGCCTCCGGCGTGCCGATCGCCACGACGGCCGCCTCCCATCCATCTTGCAGAATGATGTGCAGGATACCTACATGACCCAATTTCTCGCAAATCAGATCGCATATCATTGTAGTTTTCCACTCGCTCTGGAAGACTTGGTGAGGCCCGCACATACACGACGGTAATCCTCCCCCCAATGTTGGTATAGGGGGTGAGGAAAGCACCTCGTCTAGAAGTGTACATACCGAAGTACTCTAGGCCACTCTTCTCCTATCATCCCTCCTCATCGTAGTGTAGGGTCGATGGGACACTGAGTTGAAGTTCCTACGTACTCCTTTGTGGAGAATAATTACTATGAGCTTTTGTTAGGCAAAACTAGTGCCCAAATGATTCCGGGGCTCCTTGTTGGTCCCCGGAAGTTGGTATTCTTCAAAAAATCAAAACTTGGTCAAATTTTGGATTTGGTAAAAAATCGAAACGAAAGAATGAAATACAATAAAAAATGTCTTTTGATAAGTAAATGTGCAAGCCAGATTTGTTGACAAGTGTCGTTGCCCAACCTGGCAGGTGTTACCTCTAGTAGGTATTCACTCAACAACAAGATTGACTGGTAGGATTTCTCTTGTCCATTATCCTATCCAAATCCTACCAAAGATTAACCCTCCTGTTGAGATATTATGTTTTCCCTTTTACTCGAGGCAAGTAGGATTCAACAAACAATACACCTGGTTACAAATCACCCCACCCACCTTTGCCACTGACTGCTGCTAATTTGGCATACCCCAAAGATTGATGCAAACGGGAGGCAACCAGAAGGCTTAAGACGGACAAGAATAAACTGTGGTGTGGTGAGAGGCCTATGAGCCTAGCGGATGAGAGTAGGAGGCAGCATGTTGTTGAGGGGAAAAGAGATGTCGGTGCAACGAGAGTCAGACTAGAGTCAGCAAAGGTGGGGGGGGAAACGAGAGGGGGCGCGAACAACAATGCAAAAAACAAATAGTGAATGTGGCCGCAACCAGAGGGAGAGAGGAGGAGGTGACGCGGCCAGAGCGGATGCGCTGGGTGCTGGTCCAGGATGAACAAGAGGTGCACCCAGCAGAGTTGGGGGGGGAGAAGAAATCCGCTACCTCCAATCCTACCTCCTCTAATCCTGCCCAAAATAGGAGGTAATTTTGCAGTTTTTTTTTGGGGGGGTGGTATTTTGGAGAGGATTTGAAGTAGGATTAGGATTGGGGTCATTCCTCGGAGTTAAACAGTCATCCTAATTCCAATCCTACCACAATCATACCACATATCCCACCAAAAAATGTTGAGATTATGGGACTTGGGGATAGCGCTCACAATCTTCTATGAACCATCAGGACTGCTAAGTACTTACCATACTACTACTCTGACCCACAAAACTTTGTAGTGTCTGGCCCCACAAAACTTTGTAGTATTTTAAAACCGCTTCTACTGAGAGTTGTATTAATTTCTAAGTTAAATACAATTGATGTATCCCGCCAATAGTTTTCGGAGTACGGTAGAGTCCAGTCTCGTAGAGAGGTACGTTAAAGTTCATATTACGCAAAAAATACTCAGTGTTTCACAAAACAAGGCCACTACCATTGCGTTTTTATGTCCTGGAGTCGTCAGCTCAAAATTAACTTAGCCCTTAATCCAAAGAAATAACGGTAAAACTACGAAGTTTTGTGGTCAGAGTAGTAGTAGTGTACTCTATGAGAATGCTCCTACCTATGTCGGAATCAGTATCTAAAGAAAAACAAACGGTCGCCAACGATCTCTGTGAAGGAAGCTGGACTACGACGTATCGTACTCTCTATTAGATATCACGATTTTCATCAAAAGGGTTAGTAAAAAATTACTATGATAACTCGATGATTGTGATGTTCAACAACAGTACCAAAACAGACGAAGGATGGTCTCCCGACGACATAGACCAAAGCCTCAGCGCAATAAACATCGTTAAGAAGAGGCGGCTCCGCGCAATGGGCATGCTGAGGATGTTGAAGGTGCTCCGCGCGGTGGGCTTGTTGGCGCTGTTCTCGGCGTTGGTCATGGAGTTCCATCGCGGGACGCCCATTGCGAACGAGGGGGTCGGCGGGGGCGGAAATGGGGGCGGGGGCAACGCGAGCGTTTTCATTCGCGGTGGCAGCGGCGGTGGAGGCATCGCGGCTGAGATGACGTTGGAAGCATCATCATCAGCAGTGACCGAGAGGAACGATGCTGCTGATTACGAAAATAAGTCCCACGAGCAGACGCAGGGACTAGAACCATCCAAACAACCTGTTCTTATCTCGGTGCAGGCAGCGCACCCATCGAAGTCTACTACTCCGGTGGAGCAGATTGTTTTGTTGGGTGAGAGGCATAGTGGAACCGAATTGATTGCTGATCATCTTGCGAAGTGCTTCGAAGTCAAGGTAAGTGTTCGCCCTCGATTTTTGTTAGCACGAGTCTCCTGTGGAATTCGACACGGAGAATTGATTCGGATTGCGTAACTACCATTATCTTCCTCAGGTGACCGACACGTACAAACGGTTCAAATACTGGTTCCAAGAGGAGGATTTGACGAATGTGCCAGAGAACTCCGCGGTAGTTGTTGCCATGTTTCGCAATCCATACGACTGGGTAGAAGCTATGCGAATCGAGCCGCTTCATGCTATAGAACATCTTCGATGGTATCAGCCTGGGGTGAATGGGAGCATCGACATTAACATAGGAATCAACGACGATGGAGAATGGAACGCAGGTACATTGGCATGGAAAGAGTTTGTGACAAAGCCATGGATCGGACAACGTAGACCGAAGGATAGTGTCATAAGCAGGACCAACAGGGGGATGAACCGTGCAAAATGTATGGATTCGTACTCATTCTACGACGCGGTTCCATGCTCCGTGGATGATTCGTCGACAGTCGATGGACTGGGCGAATACAAGTACGAATACAAGCGCGATCGCTCCGAACGCGGGTTCAGCAGCATCATAGACCTTCGCCGTGAGAAGATTTTGAATCATTTGTCCGTGTCCGATTTTCGTGGGACCAGAGCATTCTTATCATTCCGCTTTGAAGACATGAATGACAACGGTATGGTCGCTTTGATAAAGAGTCTGGAGGAGGCGACCGGGATGAAAGCAAGGTGTACTCCCGCCCTTGACTTCTTAGCTCAACAAAATACCACAGACCTTGAAGAACTGCCAGAGGATTACATCGAATGGATGGACAGATTCGTCGACTGGGATGTTGAAAGTCGGATAGGATATTCCATGAGAGGAGGAGAAGACTCGTCACGAAAGAACATGCTTGAAACAGAGCAAGATTATGTCACTCCGACGACGGTGATAGAGCCATCGACACCGACAGAGCCCGTGAAGCAGATAGTTTTGTTGGGTGAGAGGCATAGTGGTACAAATTGGATTACTGATCACCTTACGGATTGCTTCGATATCAAGGTAGGTGTTTGGCCTGGATTTTTACACGAATTTGTCTTCTGTTGTGATTGACCAGGAGACTCCATTTTTCATACCTTGTTTCCTTCTTCAGGTGACCAACACATACAAACGATACAAGCACTGGTTCCAAGAGGAGGATTTGTTAAAAGTGCCAGATAAATCTGCCGTTGTCGTTGCCATGTTTCGTGATCCATACAACTGGGTAGAAGCCATGCGGGTCGAGCCGCATCATGCCCACGATCACCTCCGATGGTATCGACCTCGCACGCATCTGGAGAAGAGTTGGAAAACAATTGCACGACCATTGGAATGGAAAGAGTTCGTGACGCAGCCATGGATCGGAGGACGTGGAACGACCGATAAGAACATCAGCGAAACACAGGGGGGGGTAGCAAGCGCCGAGTGTTTGGATTCGTACTCATTCTACGACGCTGCTCCATGCTCCGGGAGCGATGCCCAATTCATTAGAGGTCTGGGCGAGTACAAGTACGAATACCAGCACGATGGGTCCGAACGCGGATTCAGCAGCATCGTAGACCTCCGACGCGAGAAGATATTGAATCACCTGTCCGTCGCCGACTTTCGCGGGACGAGGGCGTTCTTTCCATTTCGATTCGAGGATTTGAACGAGAACGGCACGGGCGCGTTGATCAAAAGCGTGGAAGACGCGACAGGGATGAAAGCGAAATGCAATGCCACCATCGGGAAGGCACCAGGACGTCGTCGTCTGGATGTTAAACGTATCACTACACACCGTGAGCTGTCTACAGATTTCATCAGATGGATGAGCAGATACGTCGATTGGGAGGTCGAGGGTAAAATTGTTTTCTCAAAGCGTTGTGGAATAGTAGGTGGTATGTCATGTTGACTTGAGATGGGAGACCCATTGCAAAACGATGGGGACATATCACATATAGATTTTCGCGTATTTGTGGATTGCTATGGTCCAATCGGATAGTGCGCCGACGTGAGCGGCCTCGTCGTCGCTCTTGGTCGTCGCAACCAACATCGGGCGCTCAATCTTTCAGACGAGGCCATTCCTTCCCACCCTCAGCACTTCAACGCCGACGGGACCAGTGCGATCCACCGTTCCTTGGAACGGGGTGGGGACCGCCCAACTAGCCCATCCCCTATCATCGTTGGCGCAGGGGGCGTGACGCTGTCGTGGGGGGGATGGGAGGTGCGGATGAGCGCCGGAAGGCGTACGTCGTGGCCCGTCACAAGGGCTCGCGTCGTTCCGCGATGGCCGGGCGGGAGGATGGATATGGCTCACGTCGGGCGGTCGATCTGGGGCGAGGTCGTGACGAAAATTCCCCGCCGGTTGGGGACGCACTTGCGTGGATGGAAGTCCGAGCCTGATGAAGATGGGAAGGGAGAGGTCGGGGAGAAACGATGAATGCAACGAATACGACACCCGGGGAACGACGGTCCGGGATCGAGGGCAGACGGCGTCGGATGGAGGGGTTGGAACGTCGGGAAGGGGGGAGATGATGGATCGGGCGAGGGTGGAGGTTGGGCGGATTCGACCGAAGGGCGGTAGGTGTGGATGTTACATATCGTGCAGGGTGCGTTCGTTTGCGATTCAACCCTCAATCGATGCTGCGATGAGCATTAATCTTATGGATACAAACGCAGCACAGCTCCTTCTCCTACGATGTTGATGTTCACTGTTCTCACTTTTTGGAGAGTATTCCTCAAATTTGGCTATGATCCCATGGCTTTACTATCGTCTAGTCTGGGCCGCCAAAACTGTAGCTACGAGCTATATTTTGAACTTTGAAAATTATAAAGTATCATTTACAGCGGAACCCCCCCCCCATTATTATTACAACAATCGAAAGCCCTTGATGTGGGCTTTCATCTGGTATCCTGGTGGAGGTTTGAGTCCAATTTTAGAGCCCAAACCATCAATTTCTCCATCGTGACCCTCATGTAGCTGCCAGCTATAGTTTTTGCCGAGATTAAGGGGAGACTTCCGGGTGTAGTCAACTGTTCATCAGCAGCAGTGCAGTGCGCGGAGGAAGGGGGAGTCAGCGTTTCTACCACAGAAAGAGGGCATAGCAAGCGTCTGAGGCATGTCAAAAATGGCTAATCCCAATGATCCGGCAGATAACTTGAAATGGTTCTACGAACATTGCTCCTCACATCACTATTTATTGGAAACAGCAATGCCCATGTTGGATGTTGCAGTTTTAATTATGGATCACATTAAAATATTGGACATCCTATTTGTCTCCAATCAAGTGAAGGCCAACTTAGTGAGACAATGCAGTGAAAAACACTTGTTGGTGTACGTCGAATCAATCACACGTATGCTTTTGGATGTCATGGCTGATGAGAATTTCCAACATGATAAGTTGATTGAGCTTCATGCATCCATCATGGCAACAGGTGCATCAGCAGTAACTCCTTCGGCCTCTGGGGAGGAGCAAACTACTCCATTGACTAGCAATGTACCGGCGCCTCCGCAACAGAACTTACTCTCACATCAGAATCAGAAAGCAGAATCATCAATCCAGCTGTCATCCATTCAAGAGGAACCTGCCCCCAATGGTGGTGTTGTTGGACACATTGATCAGCATGTTAACAAAGAGACGTCATTGAAGAGCAAGTCAAAGTTGGTGCATCTCTTTCATTAGCACCAGTAAATCTTGATCAAGACTTTGCAGCAGCAAATTCTCCTGACAAATCAAGACTTGACCCTGAGGAAGATGAGTATTGTGTTTTGATTGATGGTCCCCATAAATCTCCAGCAATCGATCTCTTTCCAAGTATTCTCTTTCAGATGCTTGGACTAGGAATAACATTACAACATCCCACAGCAAATTCAGTGGTACAAGCACCTCTTGGCACAAGTTCTTGCAACCCGAGCTTCGTTGCAAGCAATGTTCCTTTCCACAATCTTCCACCATTTTTTCATTGGAGACCAGGCATACTTAAACAAGTGCAGCAACACCACTGCTTGGCTTGATGGTGACTTTATAGAAGGGTTTGCAACGTTGTCATATTATTACTCCCATTCCTCTGGCATGCCAACAGCCACAAACAAGGACCTTCCCCAGCTGGTTCATGTTACACACCCTAAGCAGACATTAGTAGCCGATCATGTGAAGCCTATTCCAAGTCTGGTCCTAAGATTTGTTGGTATATTGCATAATAACCAACACTATGTTGTGTTGGAGGTTGACATTGCTGAGAGATCTCATCAAAATGCATTATATATGGACTAATCGTAATTTAGCATTGCCCTTTCGGAGCGGAAATGCAAATTAGAATCGTCATGTTCGATGGTAGTGTGCGCACTGTGTTAACACACATGGGAGTGTGGCACACCCGTTTGTAGGATAAAACTTTCATGATTATATTTACATATGATTATCTATTGCCATGTAGTTGTTGTGCTTGTATGGCACAACATGGTAATAAGACAGTTTATCAGAGCCCTACACGATGTCTATGCATTGACATTTGGGTTGATTTTTGCTCCAACCCGCTTTTCTACGAAAGGAGGGGGAAGGGAGATGATCTGCGTCGGTCAACGCATATGCTGTCGCTTCTCAAGATGATGGTTGATGCGATGCACCGCTCCCCCTACACTGTATATGATAGTAAAAGCAATATGGATTATCGATGATCCTATGGCAATACTATAGAATAAATATTCTTAAAAATGCATTAAACAAACTAATGCCTACGGCCGCCCCATGTTAGGACATGATGCGCTTTGTTTATGAACCATGCCGCCCGTGCTTTGGCACGCGCGAGCTGCCACATGTGTTACTTCCAGCTGACAAGCCAGCCGTAACATTAATGCTAAATTCCCCTATCTTATGGGGTGCACGAGCCACCACATCGATATCAGACGGCTACGTCGGGATCAATAGAAGAGGGGACAACCATTGTCGTCCCAACATTTCTTAAAAGGCTTGACGTGAGGCCTCTAACTCACATACTCCCTCTGGACCTCTAGTCGGAGTGGACGCTTTCGCCCAACGGCCGCACCAGCAAATTTTCATTTTATCAATTTTTGAGAAAAGGGGTTTCCCATTTAACTTCTCGTGACGTCATGGTATGTAAATTTGTAAATGGTCGAGAAACAGGAAGTGAGAAACCTGCTGCAGTAAGAAAACTATGAGGAATACACCACAAGCGATATGTAATCCCCACGTAGAATGCCACGAGCTTTCTACTGCATGAGAAATTCGAGAAATACCATTGGATATTACTCAAGCGAGTTTCCTCGAAAGCGTATGGAGTTCCAATATGGAGATTACAATTAATAATCTCCCATAATTTGGACCGCTCCACAAGTTACCTGACAAATGGCACTTTGTCACTCATAATTTTCGTTTAATCGGATATTGTACAAAAGCTTCTAGACTTCTCACAACCCGAAAATATGGCCGCCGCTGCTCCTCTATTCGACGCTGCACAGCTCACATCATTCTTCGAGGGACCGGATTTTATGGCGCTATCAAATCGTACGCGCTTGCAACTCGCGCATGAAGGGATCACGGTCCCTGACGATTTCATTGATTTCAACGCGGAGGAACTCAAGGGGATCTCCCTGAACCTCCTGAAGCCCCCTAAAATTCCCGCTGCCGGTGCAGCCGCTCTCGCCGCGGGTCGCCTACGCAAAATCATGGCCTACGAAGTTTCGGCGAAGTCCAAGATGCGCCTAAAAGGCGCACAGAAGATTGTGAAGTTCTATGAGAACGTCGGGCGTGACCTCGACCCTCAGAACATGACTTGGCTCATCATCAAACGCTTCCTGGAGCAATGGAAGGCATTGATGGAGCGTTGGTCTCCCCCCCAACCTTACCAAACACCATCCTGTTCACAAGTGGATGGAATCAATGGTACTGTACCTTGGACAGAAAGTGGGAGTTCGTAATGCTCCCCTCGCATATGTGGTTCGGGCCGGGGCAATCGTGCCCGCCGTCCCCCCTCCTCTTCAGGTGGGCGAACCACACTCTGCAGAACATGGATCAATCGAGGGTGATCTTATTGCGCGTATGACGCACAATCATGCCCTATTCAAGGTGGACAATGGTGCCGTCTATGATATGATTGAGAGTTCTACCCGAGGGAGTGATGTGACTTCCTCGATTGCCCCGTTTCGCAAGACGCGTGACGGACGAGGTGCGTTGAATGCGCTGAAGTCTCAGCATGCCGGGAAAGCGGTCTACGATCGCCTCGTCAAAGAAGCTGAACAGACGTTGTCCAACAAGGTTTGGAATGGCAACACGTCAACATCCCTCGCGAGCCACATGGGTGCGCAGCGTAAAGCATGGATTTCCATGCAAGAATGTGCTGATCACGTCCCTGTGGATGTGCCAAATGAACGCGCTAGAGTCACGTACCTGATGGATTCCATCAAGACGACTGACCCTACGGTTTTGGCGGCTCTTGCTGCCATTCGTCAAGATGAGCTTGATAAGCGTGTGAATTTTGAAAACTCGTTTGCTTATTTGGTACCTGTTTGCCCTGTTGCTGCCAANCGTCAAGATGAGCTTGATAAGCGTGTGAATTTTGAAAACTCGTTTGCTTATTTGGTACCTGTTTGCCCTGTTGCTGCCAAAGCGGCTAAGAAGACTAAGGTGTCTTTTGACGTCAATGTGTCTGGTGCTGCTGGTGGAATGAAGTCTCCTGGTGGTGGCCTTGGAGGTGGGAACACATCTCCAGGAAAAGGTGAGAGTGGCATATCTCTACGCTCACACACACACAAGGAATTTTTGGACCTTAACAAGGACCAGAGGAACGAGCTGTCCAAATGGACAAAGGCTAACGGGGGCAAGAAGAAAGGTGGTGGCAAACAAAAAGGTGATTCTCCACGTGGATCTCCCAAAGCTGGTGACTCAAACAAGTGATTCAAGTCTATGATCACTGAGATGGAAGGTTGACAGAACAAAATGATTGAAGCCATGGCGGAGGTACAGCAGTCGAGTTTTGCTGCCATCCAGACCACCACTTCCCCTGATGCTACGAAGATGAAACCAATTGTTTCAACTGTTTTGGGCTGTCAGGGTGATGCAACTAAAGAGGTCTTGTTTGAGCGTGCCAATGTTGCAATGCTTAAGCTGAATGGCATCCTGAAGTCAAACGATGGGAAAAAGGGCTGAGGGCCCCACAGTCCTCATAAGAGGCGGCCACTGCCTGATGAGGATGATGAGTCTGTTGCTTGCCGTCTGGTCTGTGCCTCAGTGCGCGCCGCGACAATAGGTGGCACAACGATGGATGACTACAGTGGTCATCAGGCAACTGAGTTGGACTCCCATGCCAACATGGCAGTTGCCGGCTGTGATTGTACAATCATAGCCAGAAGTGGATGTTTTGCAAAAGTCTCTCCATTTCACAAGGATCTCCCTGCATTGGAGATGATTGAGATTGGAGATGTGATGCATATGACAATCCAATTTCACTGAGGACATACCTGCTGGTAATGAGGAATGCATTGCTGATCAATAGCATGGTTCACAATTTAATTCCCCCGTTTTTGATATGTGAAGCAGGCCTTCTCCTCAACGAAACACCAAAGCATCAGCTAGAACATCCAACAATTGACAATCATGCAATTGTTGACCCTGTTACTGGGATGCGGATCCATCTTTCATTGAATGGGATATTTTCCAATTTTAGAACTAGATGTTTGACATCAGAGGAGATCGACAACTGGGAAGATTACCCTATTGTTTTTGCTACTCCTGATGGTGACGCTTGGGATCCAAATGCTGAACACTACGCGAAGCAGGAAGCCGCAATGCTTAACTCCAAAGGCATGATTATTGAACACGAGGAATGACCGCCCAAACACATCTTCACAGAAGCTGACATTGGAATGCTCTACGTTGAGCCGGCTACCTGGGACGAGTTCAATGATACCGTTGATAAAGTCATTGCTGATGACGATGACCCTTTGATGGGCTGTCCGCTGGTGACTGACGACGATGTAGTAAAGTTGAACCAGGATGGCATTCGTGCCCAACTTTCAAGTATTGATGCCTCCCATGAACCATTGTTATTTTCGGCAGCAATTAACGAGCGTGCCCACATGTCTCATGCGTCGATGGCTTTGGGGAGTGTATCTATTGATGACTCAGCGTGTGATTTGTTTGAGGCAAATTTAAGCAGCATGCTGGCCACTGCCTTTGCAACAATTGCTGCAGTTTCGGCGGGTAAATCAAAAGGGATAAGCGCTGAGCATCTGTCTAAAGTGTGGAGCATACCACATGAAGATGCGGCCCGCACCTTGCAGGTTACCACTCAACGCCTCCGCCACGATGCAGACTCGTCACTGTCCCGCAATTTTGGTACGAATGACAGAGCCGTGCGGTATAAGAAACTGAAGTCTTATTTCTTCAGTGACACTCTCTTTGTCACTGGAAAAGCGAAGAGCTCACGGGGAAACATATGTGCCCAACTTTTTGTTTCGGACAAGGGTTTCGTTGCCGTCTATCCGATGCAGCATCAACGTGATTATTTCTTGGCACTTAGACAATTTGCGAAGGAGGTGGGAGCGCCAGAGGTCCTTGTTTGCGATCCTCATCCGACTCAAACTCAGCGAAAAGTCAAAGAGTTTTGTACCCAAATTGGGACAACGCTTAGGATTTTGGAAGCCCGCACTCAATGGGCGAATCGCGCTGAGTTATATGTTGGCCTGATTAAGGAAGCAACACGAAAGGATATGCGAGCCACAGGCTCACCCTTGGTCCTTTGGGACTATTGCATGGAGCGGAGAGCACTGATCTTTCAGATCACTGCCAAAAAGCTGTTTCAGTTAAATGGGACAAATCCGCATACGATGACTTTTGGAACGGATGCAGACATCTCGAACCTATGCCAATTTGGTTGGTACGAATGGGTTTATTTTAG
>JALLOS010000199.1:0-16347 GCA_036939435.1 Stephanodiscus minutulus
CAAAGGCAAGAGAGAAGGTGCACGTACGAGATACAAATGCTGATGTAATTGCATTCACGAATGCAACGAATGCAGGAAACAAACGCAATTTTTCAGAGATGAAGGTTGATAACATTTCAGTGATACGAAAAAGGCAGCGGGATGTGGGTCGGGACAATGCAATAACATATTTTAAACAGATGAAGGGCAGGGAACTCACATGGTTATCAAAAGTATTTGACGATGCAAAGGAGGATTGCAAAGGCGACGACTTGGCAAAAGGGCCAACTTGAAAAAACTCTTCAAAATCTCCTGGCAAAAAGCATCGAAGATTGGGCATTTCCCATTCAATTTCATCAAAACCAATCGCACCCGGCGTTGCCTGAGACGTGGGGAGGGAGTGGGTTGACTCGGCTGGGGCATCAGGGGGTCAATTGCGGCGGCATGGGACGTTTCTGGAGTCGCCATGGTTTCCCTGATGCTTGTCAAAAAATCGCCTGGCCAAAAGTAACGTAGATTGGGCATTTCCCATTCAATTTTATCAAAACCAATCGCAACCAGCGTTGCATGAGACGTGGGGAGGGAATGGGTTGACTCGGCTGGGGCGTCAGGGGGTCAATTGCGGCGGCATGGGACGTTTCTGGAGTCCCCATGGTTTCCCTCGTCAAAAAATCGCCTGGCCAAATGTATTGTATTAAGGCATTTCCCGGCCGATTTAGGCTGCACCAAGGGCATCCGGCGTCGAACAAGGCGTGAAGAGGGAGGGGGTCGATCCGGAATGGAGGCCAGGGGGGCACAGGGGGCGGTAGGGGACGTTTCGGCATTGTGCCATGGTCTCCGGATGGAGTAAAATTTATGTATCCTCGTTTTTATGAAAGATCAAAAACATGGAAGTGACGTGGAACAGAACAAATTTTAAGCGATTAGGTAGAGTTAGGTTAGGGTACAAGTTTGGGAAACTATTTTTGCGATTGTTGTACCAGTGGGTCTGTCGTCCTACGTTTTTGGGAGGAGGTGCGTTGTGTCTACAGCGGAAACATTAACATTAGATAAGTTGGCGGTTCGTTATCCATAAGTTTGAGATCCTAGCAACTCACCACCGACCATGGCCGCCGGCGGAAATGCCCCACTAAAGCCCTACACGACAATATGAGCCCGACTCGAAGATGGCGCCGGCCTCTACGTCTCTATTGGGCAGTCGCGGTGATGCCTCCGCCATCGCTGCAAGTCAAGACGGGCCAGAGGACTCAACGTCGTCGATGTCCCCCCCACCTACCGTGTTGAATCTTTTTGCACAACTTTGCCCCCCCCCCAGCCATCGTTTGCCTGTGGCCCCGTCAAAGGAGGCGGTGTGACATGCCCGCCGTTATTCGATTTGACTCTTTCGTTGTCGTTGTCGCCGTCGCCGTTGTCATCCAGGGCCTTGACATTTTATGTTGTGGCCATCGTCACCTCTCTTGATGCGCCGTCGCCTCTCTTGTTGCCGCAGCCGCCACTATCGCCGCGCTAACGCCTGTCTCATTGCGCCTCTCTCGCGCCAGCGGTTGGTTGTTGCACCCTCACCTCTCTTGCCGCGCCAGTCACAACACCTCTCTCGTTGCACCGCCACCTCTCTTGTTGTGCCGCCGCCTCTCTTGTGGCTCCTCACTTGCGCCGGCTGGTTGTCGCTTCACCAACTATCTTGACGTGCCACCGTCTCTCTTGTAGCGCCGGCTGGTTGTAGCCTTGCAACCTCACTCTTTGCGCCGCAGTCTCATTCTTCGCCACCTCTCACATTGTGCCGCAGTCTCTTTGGGTCATAGACCCTCTCAACCCCAGTAAAAAGTGTATCGGTTTGCTTGGGGGGTCTTCCTCTATCAATCCGACGCAGTGGCACGGAACGAAAGGCCTCATGCGGGGCGCTAGAGGGCATTTTCCGCCAGCGGTGGCCATGGTGGTGATGTTTGTTCTTGGCCGTTGGTTCACATCAGCACATATCTACTTTTGGAATAGTACATATTTTCTACAGAATAAAAATGTTCTTGGTCTAAATTATTTAGACAGTCTAAAATTTAGACACCATGTCCCCCCCCCCCCCGTCTAAATTTTTTCTTCGTAAATAGACCAGATTTAGACAGCGTTTAGACCGGTCTACATCCGGTCTAAACGGTTTAGATGAATTTTGGGAGTCACCCAATACCGTCAATTTTTCCATACCCACCGGTCCCACCCACACCGCAACACTGTTTGGCTTAAGTAAAAAGATCTGTTACACACGTCTTAGAAAATGCCGGATTTTATATAATCCGGGTCCGATTATTTATAAATCACGGGAATTTAGCAATTTTTAGCTATATTCTAAGTTTTTTCTACACGATTTCCTTAAGTATTGTCCGGATTATATATAAAATCAGATTATATATAATGTGTGTCACAGATCCATTCACGCCCAGTATGGTACGAGATTAAGGTCTATTTATTCGTGTGCTGGAAATTGTACAGTATCCTACCTACATTCATACCAGGTCCAAAAAACCTGTTTGTGAATAAATTATTTTGGCTATTTGCCGCAACCATGGTGTGGAGCGGCTTTGGCCCCTACCATGGTATATGGCGTGAGCACGCCCAAACCAAGTGCATAGGCGCCATCCTCACACCATGGGCGATGACGATTGCGCTTGGTTTGGGCATAATCACGCCACAGCCCGAGCTCTACCACACATACGTTCGAGCTATTTTGCGTAAACTTTATTTTATGTCGCAATATTGATGATAGATGCGGTTATTATTGTCGACAATAACATTTAGTAGGCAAGTAAATCAACATTACACCACTCCGCTGACTGCTTCCGATGATGCTGTTGTTTCCCCTGCAAGTGAAGCGAGTGCATCCTCTGCATCCAACTCATCAAATGTCTGCCTGAGTTTGTCCCTCTTCTCGCAACCCATTTTGATTGCCGCTGCCTCCAATTCCCTCTCCTTCAGTGCCAGCTCACCGCCGTACGCTGTGTTGCTGATATCGAGTCTTTCCGCCGAAAGAATGACTAGCTTATCTTTGTCCTCATCTGTCCACCGCGAATATAAGTGAAGTTGGCTTCATTGTTGCCACGATTCGCTTCAACTCGGCCAACTTGTCCTCCTTCTTCCAGTTTACTCCCGGGGGACTTTTCACTTGATGCCATCCCAACAACACATCCAACTCCTTCAACAAATACGATTTGACACTCCTCCCTTCTTGCCCGAGGATGGCAAGTGCCTTCTCCTCAACGTCTTTTGCTTGTTCAAAACCCCTTGCTGTTCATTACACAATAATGATATGTTTTGTTTTGGGATGTGGTCGTATGTTATTGTGTTTTAGGTTTGGTAGGTACGTATTGTATCATAGCGTAGGAATGTAATGAAAAACTAAGATTTAACTACAACTTATTGTTACCATATGTCGTTCCTTGTATGAGAGCTCTATGGTCCATTTTTTCTGTATCCGTAGCTAAATAAAATAAATAGTCTTAATAAACTAACAGCGAGCTACACTATTGTTCATTATAATGTTATTAGTTAGTTCGTATATTATGGTGGCCGCTGACGGCAATGACGGCCGGCACGGGATTATTGTAATTGACAGAGAGGCAGTAGAAATAAATTATTTTCTCCTGTATTTTATTGATTCTGCTAAACCCTTTGACAGCGGCCTTGTCCAACCCCTTGCAAAGAGGAAGGGTTTTGGTCGGGAGCGAGAGGATGGGGAGAAAAAATGTACATGGTGATGGTGGTGATAGGGTCACTGGGTTGACCACAATTTTTGATGTGTGATGTCCGATGCATTATTTCTCCATGAAAAAGAATGTGGGGTTCGTGATGCTAATTTGTTACTAGACTAATGTGGGGGTGGGGAACACGATGATGCCCTTAAAATAAAATAACTGAAAATGGCATAGGTAAGGAGCTGTTAGCTATTTTAGGGTCCTGGAGATGAGGACCCTATGTTGTCCCCAGCCCCAAATTATGGATATGGAGATTCCTGCAACATGTCGGCACTTGCCAACATTAAAAAGTGCGGGAACACCCATGTCGTTTAAGATTTGTGTCACCACGTCAGGGCCTTTCAACCGAAAAATGACGACTTTTTGAATGTCAGGACGAAAGCTGCCAACATTGGTACAACATCTGCAACTAAGTCAGCAATGACCATGCATGGGCCTTTTTGGTGGTCATTATGTTGATTGATAAAATGAGTGAGGTCTCCACGGTCAAACACCTTGTACCGTATGGTTGGGTGAACAAAGTTATTTTGATAAAGTGCCCCATCCTCTACAATGACCACACATGGCTAGGGTGCACTTTAATGTATTGCCTTCAAGTGAGTTGGATGGCAAGAATCACCCTTTCATCCATAACGGCTCACTCGCAGTGGCCTAGGCTTGGAAATGTGGGTCAGTAGTGCCTAGTAGGGCAGGACATGGCCGCGTTGGATGGACTTGACATGTCACTGAAATGATGCCCCTTTGTCCTTGGTGCCCAGCATAGATCATAGATGATGACAGTACCAGCTGATGACACATGCACACAGAAATGGGCAGCTGGGGACTGGGGAGAATGTCGGTTAGAATTAGACCTGTTGATAGTAAACTTGATTTTTCATCAGAACCAATAGCAAACTGAGCATATTGGGGATGGATATTGCTTCCGTCATATGTTAGAGAACACTCTGGAATTCAGATCTATTTACTTTATTGCCAGAAACATGAAAAATGATATCCTTCATAGATAACCAGTCTGATCTTGATCAACAACGATACTTCCAGGCCCTTGGTTCTCATCTACTTCATCATAGAGACTACTCCTAGGAACCCCAGGATAGACTTCAGGTGCAGGCATTATCCCTCCGCTATTTGGAATGCACATCCAGTTAGTCCGTGGTGGAAGGCTGCCATCTTCACCGAGGGGAGAGGGCACAGCGGCATAGAAGTCAATGTCTTTAGTTGTCCCTGGATGAGCATTCATGGGGACAATGGAAATGTACCACCTCCTAAAAAGTTCAAATAGGGCCCTCATGAGACTATGAAACAAATTAAAAAACACAAAGACCAATCGTTTCTAGCTCACCTTGTGTTATCAGTGAGCTTGCACCTAAACAGAGAAAACTCTTCCTCCTTTCCTCGGTAGTGAGTGTGCTTTGTGTACTTCGAAACACCGTCATATGATCCAGCTCGTGTAAAAATTCCGTTTATCTCAGGGACACCACACCCTTTAACAATTATCTCACGAACCGGTTCTTCGTCTTCATCTGATCTAGAGTCTTCATCTATGTCTGATTCGTCCTCAGCATTTGGATCATGATTTTGATGATGAGTGGTCACATTTTGATGTCCCCCACCACGCCGGCCAGAATGGTCACTCCTTGACTGCAATGGATGCGCAGTTTCTGGGTGGGCATCAGGCTCGATCCAAGTCCAGTGACCCCGATTCCTTGACATCCAATTTGATACTGCATACTGCTTTTGGAGCATATTGATGATTTCAGCATGTTTTTCAGCATAAATCCGAGCACGATAATCGTTCGGAAAGTCCTGAATGATGCGTTCACCCTTAGTCATCAATCCCTCTCGACGTTCTTCCCCATCGTCGTTGATCATTACTGTGGCAATGCGCTCTTGCTGCTTCTCATCTCTAATTGCAGTGAGAACAGTCAAAATCTGCAAGTGAACGAGAAAAAAGAATAGTTTAATGATAGGCAAGCAAGATTTTTTTTCACTCCGGAGACAAGGTTTAGACCAACCATAATGATCAAGGGGTATCCATCAGCAGCAGTTCCTCCACTCCAGTTTCTTAGGTGGTCACAAAGGTACTGAAGTGATTCAAATATGAGCCTTCTCGAATCCCTACCGATGGCAGACGCAGCCAGAAGGTATTCGACCACACCGTTGCTATTTTGTGCTTGTGCATAATTCAAGAAGTATAGAGCCTGCAATCCCAACTCAGTGAAGTTGTGGATCTTGGACAGACGTGTACGATTCATAACAACATCATTGGCAATGCACTCTCGCAGAGAGCAAGGGCGTTTTTGACCATTAGTTTCGTCGATGTGCCATCTGCAATTGTCATGTCGGCGGGTAAGATCTGGACGGAAACCGAAGGCATGGAGTTCTTTTTGAACCTGAGAGTAAAGGAGGGAAAGACACAATAACATTGGATATGGTGCATAGAAGAAGATAAATAATAACAGCCAAATCAGATGACCTCACTTGAAACTCATTGTTGTGCACTGCATCTCGGTAATACGCCAGGAATCCTTTTAGTGTCAGCAGCTTACTGCCGTCAGGTTCGTCAACTGCATGCTTGTTGAAGATTTGATCAATTCTCTGAGGTGGAACATGTTGTCCACATTTCTGCAAGTAGCGATGAATGTCGCGAAGAATCATGCCATTTGAAGAAGGGGGTTTCGACTCCTCAAAGACAGCTGTAAGGGCTTCAATGGCACGGGGTGTCAGCGCCCGAATATTCCTGCCTCTGTTGACTTCACCTGTTTCAAATGAGATGGCTTCTTGCTTAATCCAGGGCGTCCCAAGAAGACATCCAATGGCCTCCAGTAGCAATTGATTACCTCCTCCACCATGAAATCCCGAATTGTTCATTCCAACCTGCATAATATTGGACGAAAGAGTCTCTTCCCTCGAAATCGCATCAACAACATCCGGCGGCAAAGATGATCCAGGAAATTTTACCCTGAGCAAGTCGTGGGTTTTGTCCCGGATCGCAAGGCAGGTGAGGCGGGCGACAAAGTGAGCTTCGACCATGGCATCGCGAAGAATTTTTGCTGTGGGTGCCTGTGCAGTGGCAAGCTCCCTTATCAAGAAGCACAACTCAATATTGGCCTGGGTGTATCGGGGAGACACCTCAATTAGTTCTGAAAGGTAGGAAAGAATGATGCCTATGCTTGTAGCACCCATGCCAATTTTTGTTATGTCTTCTAGGGGACGCATGTCGAGCGCCTGTAATCTGGTTGGCATTGCAACGCCAAGTTGCCGTTTGTTTGTCAAAAGATGATCCATTTCCGAAACCTGAGTTGACCAACTTTGGGTCCAGATTTGCAGCAATGATTGCTCAATCGGGTTGCTTAAAAGCGAAGAGATCGCGCATGCGAAAATTTGCAAAGCAGTTCTTCTCGATCCTTCCTCGGAACATTCCATTGTGTAAGCACGAACCCAATTTTCGTATACTTGATGAGTTCTCTTGGCAAGATCGGAAACAAACATCGCTGAGATCTCGTACGATGAAGAAAATATCTGCATCAGAATTTTTGACCAGTCACCTAATGCAGCCTTTTTCAAGGATAAGTGGAAAAGAACATCAAACACAAATGATAGCGTCGTTCGTATGCCATTCAAACGCCAAGATTCAATCCCTGACCCCACAAGGACTGGCGAAGGTGATGATGTTGGGGTGATGTCCATACTGTCGTCATCCTCCCTCAATTGCTTCCTTCCAGCACACAGATCAAGGATTTCCTTCACAAACTTTTGGAACTCATCTGTCAAAAGGAATGATTGCCAGCTATGGGTCGAGTTTGATTTCCTTACTTCCGGTAGAAAAACTTCATATCCATTGGAATATTCTTGGCTTGATAAAGCCGTCTTTGAGACTTCTTCCATGGGAGCATCTGCGGTGGTAGTGTCGAATTGTACAGACTTGACCTTTTCATAGAAAAGCATCAGAGCATTTGCAAATTGCTCACTTTCAACAGTGTGAGTGTGGCCATTTGGAAACTTAGTTTCTTTTTTCACTTTTCCTCCAAAGCACTCGTGCTCAATCGAGGATGGGTCAAACGGCGTCACATCTTCATCGTCAAATCTGTACCATTTGGCAGATGTCCGGTCTTTAATGAAGCTGTAATAATGACCCCCCTGCGCAACGCCTGCATGCACAAGAACTCCCGCCAATCGATATTCATAATCTTCATCCGGTAGTACGCTGAGAGGGTCTTCCTCCTCATTTCCATCTTTTGTTTCGCTCTCTTCCAAATCCATCGTGGAGCCGAATTCACTTTTCGTGTCGTCTTCCCGGCTCCTATCTGCAGCTTCCAAAACTTCCTTTGCCTGAAGCGTATAATTTTTCATATTTAGGGCTTCTCCAAATTCACAGCGGCTATTTAGCTTGACGGTTTCAAAGGTGGTGTAATCCAAGTCGAATCGTTTTAGGGATAATACAAGCACATCAGGAAGCTTGGATATTGCAGTTCTGAGGACAGTATTTGTTTTGACTTTGCAGCTGTCGCACAATACTTTGTTGTCACCCTCCATAATTTCATCTTCGCACATGTCAGATAATGCCTCGTGGATGCTTACTTTGTTGCGAATTTGACAGTCAATATTCATCATGTCTTCTTCCCGGTTTGTCTATGTTCAAATCAAGGGATACAGGATAAATGAGACATGTTTCCAGAATATAAAATATGCTTGCAATTCCACGCAGTCTTCCTCACCTTCAATCCACACTCCCTGCAAATCTTCTGAGTTGTCTTCTTCATTCCAAATGTATGAGCAAGGTACTTGAAATGCAAAGGAGACCACTTCTTCAAGGAAATCTCAAGTCTATCTAACATCTTCATCGCAAATTCTGATGCATCGTTTTGCTGCCACACGTCGAACTCCAATTTGAGACAGTGACTGGCCTCGACAAGTGCGCGAGGATCGAAGCACCTACCCCGCGCTTCGTCCAAGTTCACAAACGTACGTTGTACCTCCTCCAGTAATTTGCGTGAAGTGGCCTCATCGGGAGACTCCTTTACCTCCACTAATTCCTCCTGCGACTTGGACAGTGTTCTACTCTCTTGAAAAGATCCAGCAGTGACTAATGGCGGCCTAATAATGCTGGAAATAATCTCGAACGCACCAGTTTCCTTGCCAGGACGCCCCTCGGTCAAGGTATATTCCTCAGGTAAATCTCGGGGTAAAGAACTGATGTCAAACCCAAACTGTTGATGCTGATGATTGTTATCCACTCCTGAAGCAAGCTGGATTGGGCAGTAATTGATGGTATGCATACCAGTCGCTATTTCATAACTGGCGACCACGGCATCATACTTATTCCCATTCTCCCACTGAACAGAAATTTTCTTCCCCACTAACGCATCTCCCTTCGCTATAGCTCCACCACCCGAGGATCTTATAATGGTCGGAATTTCAGCAGAGCACAAGTTTTTGCGTAACGCCGGCATCATAAATAACTGCTGCAGGACCGAGTTCATGTAGCATGTGCATCCCTGATTCTTCAGCCCAGAATATCGAACAGAATTGCTATTGCGCGATGTGCTAGCTCTGTCGTCAACTGACGCATTCTGACCCCATCGATGCCGTAATGATGGGGCCACGTTGGCAATTATACCATTGATCTTTTGGGATAGGATGCAATACCCTGTACCTGCACCACAGGCTTGCGCGGCGGCGCTTATGACATTGAATGCAAGCTGGCGCGAAACCTTATCACAGCAAATCGGTGGCAATCCTGACGACCGTGCCGACGAAATGAACCCATCAAAAATAGAACCCATCAAATCAACGACGGCCTTATCATTGTCACTCATACTGTCCGGCTCCCACTGCCCACAGTTCTTCGCACTGAATTCATCCGACCATGGCCTTATGTTGAGGGATTGCATGACATGACGCGATCCCTCCACGAGAAAACCACCATTATCGTCATCATGGACTTCGATAAGCGTAATAAGTAGCTTCAAGCAACCGCATAAAACTCCCGTGGTGTGATCAATGTGGGCAGTTTCACTATTTGGGCGTGGGCATGATGCTAGCTTGATGCAAACGGCCGTACCCAACTCACGCAGCTGTGCAGCATTTTCTATTGGGTGCACAGAGCTGACGAGCTTCAGTAGTACGGAAAAAAACTCATCAGAACCGTCCGTAAAAGGATCGATGCTCTTGAGTGACTTCACAAGCCAGGGTAAAGCCGACGCAGACAGGAGTGGAATCGCCAAGATCATTTCTTCGGTACTTTTTCGAATGTTTACAGCTGACCGGATGCTTGTGGACGCCAATGAGCCAGATCCTTTCCACAGTAATACCGATGTAAGGAACGTCTCTGCGGCGTTGCCAGGCAGCGAGGTGAAGCTGGTGGTTACTGATGGACCACCTGACTCGAGCATCAAACGAGCTAACTTGAGCACCCTCAAAATGGCATTATCAGAAACTCCACAATCCTCAATGGTAATGGAGACTAAACTCTTGAGAAAGTTGCTCATTGTTTCCTCGTCAAACGAAACAATCATATTCCTCCCTTCCTTAGATAATTCATTATTGGCAAAGAAGCACTCCTTGATAATGCGTAATGCACACTCATTCCCCATCTTGTTCCGTTGTCCCGTGTTTTTATCACCACTCTTGCCGCTCATTATAAAGAGACGTAAAACTGCCTCAAAGCCTCCCGATAGGATGAAACATGTACGGAACACTTTCGCCCTTTCAGACATGGATTGGAAAATTTCAGCGGCGATATCTCCGGGTAGGATTGAAAACATCACTGGCGCCGGACGTAAGAATGAATCGAGTATTTGCATTACGTATACCGAGAGCTCAAAGTGACGAAAGTCCAATAAGGACGACCAGTCAGATGTGTCGCCGATGGGTTCCACGGCCATCTCATCATAGAATGGCTTGACTTTCGCTTCGGCCGTGACCGAGCAAGCCCTGTGAACGTTGGCGATAATTCCAGAATCGGTCGGCATGGCTGATAGTAAGTCCCAAGCGAGGGAGTGCGTATCTGAACCCTTCTTGCTATTACCAACCTTACTCCTGCCGTCGCGAGTGCTTTTGCTGTAGTTATTCATCGCCTCGCCCTTCACTGGAAGCGATTCTAACACCGAAATCAGTGTATCAAAAAATAAGTTGGACGAACCATCTGGTCCATTCCTGGAGAACAAACCAGTCAAACCAAGCGACGTCGAGGGCGTTGATGGAGGAGACGTTGTCTGAGGAGAATGACGTCGTTGCTCTCTACTTGGATCGTCAGGGACGTCAAACTGTGCTGTGGTGTTGTTGGCGTTGCCGCTGTTGTCAATATTGTTCGTGACAACCTTGTCCGAAAGCAACGCAATAATCTCACTGCCCTCCATAATGCCCAAATCAGCGGCCAATGTTGTGTCCGGCAGGGCACTAATACGCGGCTCCGCATTTCCATTGACGCCGCGTATGTGTCCGGTCAAATTATTTAATTTGACCATTTTCTCGTCGTGGTTGCAATGAGATGCAATTTGACTCTTGATGGAAGCTAGGGTTTGGAGCGGATGGATTTCCAGTATGAAACGTTCTGGGTGTGTGTTCATGTATCGGGTTGGGCTTTCACCACTTGCTGAGATGTCGTTTGATGGCACTCGGGATGTGACCCTGGCAATAATCGACACTGTATTACAACAATAGACACCCCTCATCCCGTGCGGCACAAGATTCAAGTATTCCTCCACCGAGGGCGGTGATGCACTCGCTAGTCCTTCCTGCTGCTGCTGCTGCTGTTGCATTTTACCCAATCGATCCGCAACTGCTCCCGTACTCCCACCCAAACTGTGACATTGATTGAACGCCGCGCTTAGTATGCGAATGCACCGTTCTGCACTCCGTTCTGATGAACGATTCCCAGCCCTGAGGCCTTCTTTTACTTGTACTAGACAGTTGAATATGCGTTGGGAGAATTGATTGTCTTCCTTCTTTTCTGTGACAATTCTATCTCCATCAGAATCAGGCCCCGCAACCGGCAATCCATAGCTGTTGTTACCATACACCGCCAACAGATCATGCATGGCCCACGATGCCACTGCATCGTTGCCCGCACTCAAGCATATCCTCCATAGTGCATCCGTTGTAAGCGACGAAAAACGCGCTTCCTTCGCATCGAAACTTTGAAAAGATTGATACGCAATCTCGTTCAGGTCTTCCCATCCCGGACCTCCCACATCTGCGCAGAAAAGACGTTCGAAAATGAACTCGTTGGACGAGAAACATGGGGAGAGACTGTTGATATTGTGCATTGAATTTTCGGGCCGCAGCGAACCACCATTTCCATCGCTCCGCTTATTGTAAGTGCCATCGTCAGACTTGGACGCATTAGCCAGGAACAACATCAACGCCTCCCTATCGATGGGTTGGAAGCATACATTCCACAAATGAGCCAGCTGATCAACAGACATTTCAATTTTAGGGCCCACAAGCGCTAACGGATCGAGATCGATGTTTAGACCGTACATAAATCGGAGGATTTGCAATCGCGTCGATAGGAATTTGGTATGATTAAATTGATCAGGGTGTGCGGGCGAGGAAGAAGGCTGGAAATAGAGAGAGAGAGAGATCGTGGGTGTGACGGAGGTGTGGTGTGCTCATCGCACAATATGAAGGGAGGAGAATACAAGCAGCGACGTACCTTCCTCATTTGCGTCATCGCGCCGCCACTCCTCCGCTTCATGTAACTTATCAAGTCCGTGAATAGCAACATCGGAAAGTTCTGATCGGGCTGGCCGGGGTTGTGACCGGACACCATGGATTCCAACTCCTCCCTATCACACCCCTCCAGCAAGAACTTCGCCAGCTGGACCATGTGCAGAGCGTGAGTCTCGTCGACCACTCCCTGATTATTGGGGTCGGTACACAAGCCATTTTTGGTAATCTCGTCGCGGGTGTGCATCAGGAACGTGATGCGTAGTTTTTCCGTGGTGGCGTCCTGCTTGCATATCTCGGATGAGACGAATTTCTTTATCGATTCGTAGGATTTGAGGGTCAGGGCGTCCTTGTGGGAGAGCACGGCCCACTGTAGATTTAGGATGGCCTCGCGGACGGGATCAACGGCATTGGTACCCTGCCTGTTATTGCCATTGCTTGAGGCGGCGGAGTTATTCCCTTCATCGCGAGAGCTGTCGGCCAGCATTTTCTCGGCAATTGCACAGCAGAATTCGGAAACCTCGAAAAAGTGATCCCACTGCTTCTCCACCCCCCCGGAAGACGACGTCGTGCTGCCCCTCTGGTCCAGCGAGGAGCGTATGGCCTCAATGAGGGGGATTGCGAGCGAACTTGGCAACGAGGGGAGGATGCTAACGAGCAATTGGTATATCTGCGCCGAAACTGCCGCGTCGGCCTTGTTCGTGCAAGTCTTCCACGCCAGGAGGAGGTGGGACGCCTTCAGGCAGTATTTGTTCGTACTGCGCTCGCCATCGCTCATGGTGGCGGGATCGTCGTCGACGTCGTCCTCCCCGCCGTCCCTGCTCATCCCGGCCAGGAACTTGATGAGACCCGCGCTCCGGCTTACCACCTCCCTGTGTATCCCGTCCCCTAGAACCAGTTCGATGACCCCGTTCTCGATCGCCCACTTCGCGAGCTGGTGCTCCAGCGTGTTGTACTCCTCCCCCCTCGGTACAAGCTTCCCGATCGCATCAATCGTTGGGGGCGGGTCCGCGCCGGCGCGGCACGTCAGCCACCCCGAGTGGCTGGGCAGCGCCTCCTCGTCGCGCTTCGACTTGTGCTGGTAGTAGTCAACGTCCTTGTCGGTCCCCGGCTGGTCCTCGTCGGCCTCGGAGAGGAACCACCACTTGTGCGACGAGCGCATGGTGCAACGGAAGAGCGTGATCGTCTTGCCGGCACCGTCCGTCTCGGCCGGCACGACCACCGCCATGTGAGGCTGCTGCTGCTGCTGGGGGACGCCGACGACGTCCACCAACCCCGGGAGGTCGTTCCCGTCGTCGACGCCGCCGGCACCGCCGGCCCCGTCGGGGGGTATCCTTTGATGGTACTGCAACTCGACGCCGCTCTTGACGTACCCGTTCGGGCCCACCCTCTTCTGGTCGAATTCGTAAATGCCGTTGATGAAGGACGTGCCCCCGCCCGACACGCGATACGCCCGGGGCGGCGGGGCCATCCTCTCCGACTCAGATATGAGCGACGCGATCTCGTCCCAGCCGAAGAGCTTCAGCGGCAGGCTCTGGCTCGCGATGAGCCGCAGCGAGAGCTCCCTCCAGAAGACGAAGAACTCGTGGAGCGCCGTCGGGCCGCCGATAGTCACGTCGGCGGCGGGGGGCTGGGGTTGGCCGTGGGGTCCGGCGACGTCGGCGTCGCTCATCTCCCTGTACAGCCTGTGGAGCTGCACGCGCATCCCCTCGATGGCCTTCGTGTCCATCTTCTTGAGGGTGATCTCGTCTAGCAAGAGCATGTGCTTCATGATGGCCGACGCGACGGCCCTCGACGTCGACAGGATGGACCTGTGCTTGGACATGGCCTGCGCGTCGGCGGGGGAGGCCGGCTCGCCGGCCGGCACCCCCGCCCCGCCCCCCCGCGACGACGGTGCCTGGACGCCGCCGTTGTTGCCACTGTTCCCCCCCCCGCCGTTGTTGCCGTTGGCCGCGTTCTTATTGTCGCCGCCGCCGTTCGACCCGCCCCCCGCGTGCCCCGGCAGGCCGTCGTACACCCCCCCGAGGATGTCCCTGCACAGCTCCACGTTCGGGAAGGCGACCGGATCTCCCGCCCTCGCGTCTAGGTACCTCGCCAGCGCGACGAAGCCCCTCGTGCGGCGGAAGACCGATATCATGTGATTCCGCACCTCCGGCAGGCCCACGGGGGCCGTGCTCCACTGCCTCTGGCTCTTGTAGTACACCTTCTTTTTGCTGAAGACGTGGCCGAGGGCGTCGAGGGTCGGGCAGGGCCTCGGCACGAGCGCTCCCGCGTTGCGCTCCGCGGCGAGCGCGCGAAGCCGGTGCCGCCGCGACGGCGACACAGCAGCCCGTCCCGTCCCCCCCGCCTCCTCACCCCCCCCCCCCTCCGCCGTCGCGAGGAGCGCCCTCATGGCCGAGTCGACGTCGTTCATGTAATCCAGGTCCTCCTTCACGATCTGCAGCGCGCACCTGACCGACTTCTCGACGCAGTCCTTCTCCATCTGCCCGATCTTCATAGGCTGCTGCTCGAGGAGAATGGATATTATCTGGATCATGTACCTGTCGACGAACTCGCGACCCGGGTTGCCCGCCGACGGGGGGGGCGGGGGCGGCGCCGCGACGTCGGCCGTCCCCGCGCCGCCGCCGTCGACCCCGCCGACGTCGGCGGGACGGTCCGAGGGGGAGGAGGGGGGGGGGGGGGGGAGGGGGGGACGCCGATCCGCCAGGGAGAAGGAGGGGGCGGGGAGCGNGGGGGGGGGGGGGGGGGGGGGGGGGGGGGGGGGGGGGGGGGGGGGGGGGGGCCGGATGGTCCCGGAGGTGCTGTCGACCCAACTCGAGGGAGTCCACCGCCTTGGTCCACACGACTGCGCGCGCGTTTCGTTGTTTTTCGCGAGGGATGGATCGGGCATCGGGCGAAGGGAAAATGGGTTGCGGGTATGATGATATGGGGGGGATGGGACGACATTATTAGAATGAGCGCGTGTGGGGGGTGGGAAGGGGGAGGTGATTGGAAAAACATGATGAAACGCATTTTGTTCGACGCGACCACTCTTCCGACTCTCCTCCTCCCACTCACCCGTCTGATGCTTGGACAGATTGTCGGCGACCTCGCTCCACAGCTGGAGGGTGTTGGCTGACGGCTGGTTGGCGGCGGCGGCCATCGCGATAGTCGTCGTCGCGGTCGTCGCCGTCCCCTCCCGACGTTGCCCCGAGCCCTCCTCCTGCTGCTGCTGCTGCTGTTGTCCCTGATCCTGGACTTGCGGATGATGCTGATTCCGCTGCCGCTGCCTCTGATGCTGCTGCTGTTGATGGGGCGGGGGCGGGGGAGGCGGCTGCGGCCCGATCATGCGGGGCTGCTGCTGCTGCGGGAGCTGTTGGTGCTGGACGTCCGGCGGCGCGCCCCCGATGCCGTTGCTGTCGTTGTTCCCCCCGGAGGAGGCGGACGACGACATCGTGGAGGCTCCGCCGCCGTCGACGACGACGATGTTATTCTGGCTGTTGTCGTTGTTGCCGGCGTTGTTGGTGTTATTATCGTCCGTCGGACGATGATCGCTGCTATTACTGCCGTGGGATTGGTGCGCGGCCCTCTCGGGGGGCATGTCGCCGAGCCGGGGGGGGTGGTGCGGATGCGAGCGGCGGGCTGCTGGCGGGACTGGCTGCTGCGGTCCGCGACGACGGTGGTGGCGGGGGGGAGAAAGCGGAGGAGGAGGAGGAGGAGGAGGAGGAGGCGGGACCAACGACGAGTCGCTGCGGTCGGATGTTGGTCTTGATATTCGCTTCCTCCCGAGGTTGGAGGCGGTCGGTGTGGGGTGTCGGGTTCCTTCGACCCGCCCCGAAAAATAAAAAGGAAAAAGGGGAAAAGGAGAATCTAGTGTCTATGTCCTTTTTGTGGTATGGGACGCATTTGCGTTACGAAGCTACTACCGTATAGACCGGGGGATAAGAACCACTTCCCGCCAAATTTCTTTTGAATT
>JALLOS010000200.1:0-15577 GCA_036939435.1 Stephanodiscus minutulus
GTCCACTGTTCCCATAATATAATAGGATGAGGGCCACACACCCAACACCCCCTCATTTCATAGACATAGAGAGCAATGTTCTTGCTGGCGCGATGGGCGGCCTACCCCTCATCCTCCTTGTGGCGCTGGCGGTCACCCTCCGCTGCATTGTCCGCAGCATCCTGAAGCCTTCTTGCGAGAATCTGCATGGCAGTTGGATAAGGGGCAAGTTTGCACTACTGGGCATGATAAAGACCACTCCAATAGGAAGGATCAGGATTGCTTGGGGGGGAGTGGGAAAAGAGCGGTCATGAAATTTACGTGCAGAATAACGGATATGGAGTGTGAATGCTTTTGTTAGAATAAGTCTGAGTTGTTGGAGTGCGGTGATAGTTGGGGGTTGGGGCAGAATACGAGTGACAGTCGATAGTAGAACTGTCGTGATTGTGTAGTTTTTTTCAATTATGATCTGCGCATAAGTTTGTAGTACATGGAGGTGGCGTTAGGTTTGGCAGGCGTGAATGTGAGTGGGCTTGAGGGTTGGATCTCGAAGAGGGAGTAGGATGGGTCTAATACATCCAAGGATTACAATTTCCAAAGGAAGCATGATCATATTTTGGTCAAGGATGTTGCCGATGACTGTGTCCCCGATGGTGGTGATACCCGTTGTTGGGTTGTTTTGTTGTCTCGTCCGAGCTTCTACTTTTTGGCCGTTAAGATTTTTTTGTTAACTTGTTCGAGGTGTGATCAAGGATAGGACAAGGAGGTGGGCAGCAACTGATGGGGATATCAAAGCCAATGGTGGTGTAGGGACATGCGTGGTTGACCTGAGGTGGGGAGACTGGTCTGGGTTGAAAGAAATGTCAAAGGGTTGTGTGGGTGGGTCTGATCCTATTTACAAGACAATTTTGGCAATATGTTTGACTACGATAGCCAGCTTCCTAACGGACCAAGGACAGAAATAAACAGAATCCCCGTATTTCTATTTCAACCAGGCGGAGCTGGATACACTCAAAAATGGGCCCCTCGAATTGAGTGACACTGTGTACGGGCGGTTTGAGGAGCAAAAGAAGAGGGATGAAGCAAAGATGTCCGTGGAGGCGGAGGAGAAATAAGAGATCCTCAAACAGAGGATGGCAGAGATCGACGCCGGCGACAAGGAATCCACGCCACCTAGCCTCACCCCAGTGTAAATAACATCTAGTAATCCTTTTCCATTGCTTTTTTTATCATTCTGACGTGTTTTAATTGATCTATGCTATGCGGGCATCAATCGCAACCGGACATCGACGCGACAAAATTAACAATTTTACATTTAAAAATGGGACCGGTGCTCGCCACAGAGAGCGAATCGCACCAAACCGTGATGCATCCTCATTGCCGATAGTGTGTAGAGGATAATGTTGCCGGGGGGTGGGCATCTGATGATGTGAAGCGGATGAACAAGAGCGTGGAAGGGTGGGGGTCCAATGACCTACCTGCCCATCAGCTTTTTGAGTCCAGAACTCACGTAGAAACTGGTACAAGTCTTGACGTAGGACCCAATAGATAGCCGGTTTCACTACTATTACGGACCAAGGACAGAAAACAGAACCCGACTATTTATCAGCTTGAGTAGCACAGAGGAATAAGACACAATAAAGGCGGGATCTTCACAACGTTCCTCATATTATTATCTCACACCAATAATGCTCCATCCTCCGTCCGTGTGCCATGAATGTGTGTGTGGGAGTTAGACGCGTCACAAAAAACATAAAAATAGAGATGATGAAATCTCACACCCAAACCGTCCTGCTGCTATCCGCGTGCGTCGTCGCATCGCTCATCTCCGATGCATCGTCGTTCCTCTCTCCCCCCCACGCCGCCACCGCCACCGCCACCGCCGCCGCGAGGGGGCCGGCGTCCCGCCGCATCATCGCCGCGCCCCTCTCCATGGCCGGCTTCGGCGGGGGGGGCTCCGCCCCGTCCTCCAAGCTCCCGAAGCTCAAGGCGAAGAGCCAATGGGATCGTTACGCGGATCTGAAGCAGTGTAAGAAGGTGACCGTGGGAGTGCGCATCAGGGGCGATGCCGAGGGGGGGGCGGCAGGCGAGTGGATGGAGGTGGGGAGGGTCCGTAGCGAGGACGACGGGAACACCGAGGTCGCCGTCGCGAGACAGCGCGCCCTCATCGCCGAACATTCCAAGCGGCTGTATCCGGTGCAGATCCCACCCAATGCGGTATTGGAATGGGGATACCTCCTCTCGGGGGAGAAGGAGGAGGAGGCGGCAGGTGGTGACGGCGTCGGTGTCGTTGGCGATGCGGCCTGGGTGATCGTGGACAAGAGCAGCGGCGAAAACGCCCCCGCAGGCATCGAGAAGAAAATCGGTTTCGAGGGCATATCCGACAAGGCCACCGGATACTACTGCTTCTACAACGAGGGTCGCATCGTGGAGAGAGGGGAGGCGGGGGAGAAGACGTCCCTGAGGCTGCAGAGGACCGCGTCGAAGCCGGACGTGGGATCGAAGCCCGCCAGTGCGAACAGGGGTTCTTAGTTCTTAGGTTGGTGTGGATGTGGATAATACACTTGCTTACTTTTACCCAATTGTGTGATGGTATTGGATGATGACGAATTAGTCGATGGGGGGAGGGGGGGGAGGGACGATGGCGTTTGTGGGGTCATACTAGTACGATATTGTGGTCGAATGCCATAAGTACTTACACAGAAAATGGTGGAAAATCATAAATCTAACTTTGATTATCGAGCTTACGTCTCTTCTCCTGGGTTTCCTCACCGATAGCTTGATATCGTACAAACGCTCTCGTGGAAGTTATTCATCAAAGTCGGACAGAGTCGACGTATTCCATATTGGCATCCTAGTAAGGGGGGATTGACGAGGTTTAGCGGTTGGTGGCGTCCCCACTTTCCCCCCCCAGTCCATCGCCGGGACACGGGTAGTCGTTGTTGTTTGCCACCGGCGGGCGGCAGTGATGACGACTGCAACGCGATCTGTCAGCGCGAAGGGGCGGTCGGGGAATATCCCGAGAGGGGTGAATTATTTGCTGTCTGCGTCATCGTTTCCTACACCCCAATTATAGAGCGTCTTGGCCAACAAGACAGTCTACACAAACTACTCTACTATCAATCCTCCGATTTGACCGCACGGCAGATAGGTCATTGTCCACAAACGTTGAGATCCACACAAACACGAAGTCTGACTGAGCCAGCCAATTTCTTATTTTTCCAACGTCTTATTAAACCTGATCTCCATCCTCTCTGCTAGATTCAAATAAGATCGGTGAACACATGCAACATTTGACCAGTAATGCCAAGTATTATACACGTCAAAATAGCACACTGTAATTCACCACCCGCGCCAGACAACCAATAGCACGAGAACCCTATCGTGAAAAAAAAAGAAACGCGGATAAGACTAAATACACGAGGCATGTATGCCATGCGATCACCCACATCACGTCACAGGATGTGCCCCCCATCATACCTTGGCACCTGCATGGTGATCAAAATCTCCAGATTTTTTACTTATATTTTTTTTGTCATCACCGTTTTGTTCGCAGCACACAACCATAGCTAATGATTATGTTATGGTCATAATAAAGTAAAACCAAGTAAATACATTGTTTATTAGTGTGTTATTAACCAATTCGTATTATGGGTGCCCACCGTCAACAATGGATGTTGTTCCGGCCACTGTTTTTGACAGCGGGCGAGCGATTGGCCTACAACACAAGTAGTAGCCACAGACTTAAATTAAACAGCTTTACATACCCCTATTAGTATTAGGGCTCAGGCGGGAACAAAAAACTCCCACCCCACGGTAGGAATAGTACAATAAGTCCGTCGAGCATCAACACAACTCCCCCCACAAACATCGTCACCATGGTGATCCGTTTGCCCCTCCTACGGCATTAATTCCATGGATTTCCCCAATCCGACACTTGGGCGGCCATCCGCAGGGGTTGGCCAAGCGTTTATGCTGGGTTTCATATGAATCGTTAAATTAACCGTGTAATTAATTTATTTGTATTACTACTCTTATTTTTGACGAATCCTCTGCCCGCCGTCGCAAATGGTGGCCAAAACGGCATCCATTGTAGACGGCGGGCGCCCAAAGAATACGAATAGACTAATAACATACATATGAACAACGTCACGTCTCTGATCTAATTTATATTAATTATTAACAATGTTATTTATCTATGGTAGTGGGTGACAACGAATCGACGGCAACGCGTCCCTCCCTCTGGAGACGCGGGTGAGAGGGCGTTGGAGTGGGCCCCCGCCGCCGTCGTCGTCGGGCACCCCACGACGTTTGACGGCATGGCCAAATCGCCGCTGCCGCGGCATTCGTTTTCACGTCAAAAAGGGGGCAAGCGACTGATCGCCCGAAAACAAAACGGGACTGCGGCACAAAATAATGGCTCAAAACGGCACAAAACGGTACGAAACGCACGAAACGGCACGAAACGGCACAAAACGGCACAAATTTTTGTGCCGGCACAAATTTGGGGGGGAGATTTATTGCCCCCTTTTTCTGCAGACAAAATCTGATAACTGCCCCCCTTCCGCCCCCGAAAAAAACTCGACCTTTACAACATATTAACCACATTATTTTTATTACATCATGTCCCGGAGCAAGGAGATAGGGCAAAAACGCCGCCCCCACCATGTCCGCCGTTAATTCACAATCATGCCAGTATTGCTACATCGATTTGGACGTTGACAACCACAGGTCAAATCTTGCACTAGTGAGTTTTCTACGTATCACCACGCAAGTTCAGTGAGCGGCAACTCGAAAAACTCATAATATTTTACGTAATATCATGGTACGCGCCGTCGTACGCGTCCCCCAGACCGCCGCCTTCGTCGATGCCACGGATTCGCGGTACGGATTCCGTTCCAAGGACATGCGCAGGCTGGGTGGATCCGAGCTGTCGCGCATTCACGAGTTGATGACCACGGATCACGGTGAGAGGGGGGCAATTCGCCGGGCGTATTTTCGTGTTGCATGCCAAATTATACTCCCGACGCGTTTCGGCTCATATTTGCCCTGGTCGCGAGCGCGATAAAAAGAGTGGAGTTGCAAACTCCCACCGAGCAGAGATAAGGCGACGACGGATTTCCCGCCCCACGGAAGTCGGATCGTCTTCCGGCTCTATTGGGACGTCGCGCCCCTCGCGTGCGAGAACTTCGCCACCCTCTGCACGAACGGGGGGAACTCGCTGGATGTAGTCGCCGACGGCGGATTCGGCGACAGGAGGCCGAAGCCGGCACCCGTGGGAGAATCGGGGAAGGGACTGACCTATCGGAATTCCCCCATCCATCGCGTCGTCGGGGGCTTCGTGGTCCAGGGCGGGGACTTCGTCTTCGGGAACGGATCGGGCGGGGAGTCGATATACGGCGGGAGGAAGTTCAAGGACGAGCGGGCCGGACTCGGGCTGCGGCACGACGGGGCGGGAGTATTGTCGATGGGGAACAGCGGGAAGAATAGCAACACGTCGCAGTTCTTCGTCACGCTGGGCCCCGCGTCGCACTGCGACGGCAGGCACGTGGTGTTCGGGGAGGTCGTCTCCGGCATGGACGTTCTGCGACACGTCGAGGGACTCGCCGCGACCGATGGCGGCGGTGGCGATCCCGCCGTTCCCGTCGGGGTGACGGATTGCGGCGCGTTCGTCCCGCTTTTCACGTCGGGGGCGGGGTCCTGGTACGAAAGGCCGGACGCTGGGTCGTACTCGGGGACGACGCCCGAGTTCGTCGTTAGGCCGCGCGTGGGCATCCTCGCGCCGAACGGGCAGGTGGCTGAGAGATTCCGGGAGGCGCTGGGGGCGCACGCTTCCACGACGATACTGGTGGCGGCGGAGGATGTCGCGGGGGGCGAAGAGGAGGTCGCCCGGTCGGCATTGGGGCAGCTGTCAAGGTTCGCCCTGGACGTGATCGTGGCGGCTCCCGCCTGCGCAAGGCTGATGAGGTCGATGGACGTTCCCCCCTCGTGGCACGATGCGGCGAAGAGGATAAACGGAAGTTCCATCGTGCCGAACAGAGGAAGCGTTTTCATCGAGGCGAAGCCGGTAGACGTGATTGATGCGATAATGAGTCGTTCGTGGGTAGGGACGATGAGACCGGGTTGGCTGTTGAGCGCATCGTTTGCATAGTGCAATTGGATCTTCCGTGGGCAGGGCAATAACACGGTGATTAGGTGGGTACGTGTGTGTGTGAATAATACACTTACTTACTTTTACCCAACTGTGGGATGGTATTGGGTGATGATTAATTAGTCGATGGGGGGACGGGGCGTTTGTGGGGTCATACTTCGATATTGTGGTCGAATGCCATAAGTACTTACACAGAAATGGTGGAAAATCATAAATCTAACTTTGATTATCGAGCTTACGTCTCTTCACCTGGATTTCCTCACCGATAGCTTGATATCGTACAAACGTGCTCGCGGAAGCTATTCGTCAAAGTCGGACAGAGTCGACTTATTCCATATTGGCATCCTAGTGAGGGGGATTGACGAGGTATAGCAGTTGGTGGCGTCCCCACTTTCCCCCCCCTGCCCGTTGCCTGGACACGGGTCGTTGTTGTCGTTTGCCACCGGCGGGCGGCAGTGACGACGACTGCGACGCGATCTGTCAGCGCGAAGGGGCGGTGGGGGAATATCCCGAGAGGGGTGAATTATTTGCTGTCTGCATCATCGTTTCCTACACCACGATTATATGAGCGTCTTGGCCAACAAGACAGTCTACACCATTAAACTACTCTACTATCAATCCTCCGATTTGACCGCACGGCAGATAGGTCATTGTCCACAAACGTTGAGATCCACACAAACACGAAGTCTGACTGAGCCAGCCAATTTCTTATTTTTCCAACGTCTTATTAAACCTGATCTCCATCCTCTCTGCTAGATTCAAATAAGATCGGTGAACACATGCAACATTTGACCAGTAATGCCAAGTATTATACACGTCAAAATAGCACTCGGTAATTCGCCACAGGTCCGCGCCAGACAACCAATAGCACGTGAACCCTGTCGTGCAAAAAAAAAACAGAAACGCGGATAAGACTAAATACACGAGGCATTTATGCCATGTGATCACTCACATCATGGGCATCCATGGTGTCTCACCTTTTCCATCCAGAAGCCGTATTGCATCAAGCAAATGGAATTGCGCCCATTTCCCTAGAAGCAGCAAATAGCCCGGAATGGTTAGTACGAGAGGCTCCAGTTATTCGGCCGAAACTTCAGTAGGTGGTGGCTTACCAATCATGTGATATTCAAACTCAAGGTAGTAAGTCCGGTCAAGCACTGAACTCGCCCCAAATAAGGCATCAAAGTCCCAACCTTCAGCGTCGATGGCAAGTACATTTATGGGTCCATTACTGCTGACAAACTCTTCAACGTACGAGTCAAGAGAGTACAATGGCACCTCTATGTAATCATTATCGGCACCATCAACCCATCCTTCACACCCCTGAAGCCCGCAAGCTTCTGCGCCTGCATTGGCGTTCGGGAATTTGACTACACCGTTCTACAAGATCAAAAAGAAGATTTTAAGAAACATGAGTATTGCAAAATAGATGCATTACAGAATCTCAACTCACCCTTGCGCTGATGGCAGCTTGTGTCACCACAAACTCCTCACTATTCAGGTCCAAATGTCGACTTGCATTATTAACGAGTACAACATTGTTCAGCATTGGCTCAATGCAATGCATCTCTCCGTTCCTTTTGGGGAATTTTACCTGCCCCTGTTCTCTGGCAGGACAGACAGTGATGATATCCCCAATGAATTGCGTCCACGCCGACACGTCAAACTTGGCATCGCTCATTCCCAATCGAGCAATTTGGACAGCGTCCGTCCCCTTATTACAGCCCACGCTGATACCAAGAAAAGACTCCGAGCCAATGTCCGCTTCCTCCTCGAAGAATGAATCGAGCCAATCAGGATCATTACATCCGGCCACATTAACATTCCCGCTCTCCAGATCAAGCTGCTGATTAATTTTATCCCTTTGTTCATCGGTACATACCGTCTCAGGCCGAAGATTGAGATTAGTGTGCCTGTAACTCTTGACTTGTCCCTCCAATGGGGCCGGGGAGGTATAGCTGGGGACCCTCATCACCGTTTCTTTACTTGTTGGTACAGCACCTAGCAACAGCAAGATGTAGTAGCCCACCATAAGAGTACCAAGTATCAGGAACACAGGCGCAATCTGAGTACGCTTGTTACCATCTTTATATTTCAACAAACCTGTCGTCATGATGCACCTACATCTATATTCTTAGTTCTCCCGCGACTCTAGCAGCCTTGCTTGTTCGAACGCCGGCCCCCAGGTCCGCAGGCACCATCAAATCGCAGCGTCGGGTAGTTTCTACTATCTACAATGGACCTAAGGCAAGATTATTAATTCCCGAGTACGTACTTACTACGTACAATACTGAGAGTGCAAAATATAAGGAGATAGAAAATCAAATTAGATCCATCGTCTTCTTGTTTCAGTTCGGACCGGCCGAACGAGACAACTTCCCTCCGCACGGCAACGGCAGCGGGGGGCGAACGCGAACGCGAACGCGAACGCGAACGCGAACGCGAACGCGAGAGGGGTCTCCTCCTGCGTCTGGAGCGGGAGCGAATCAGACGCTGCATCGCCCTAGGACTCTTGACTCTAGTACTATCCATCGCATCGTCGGCCGTGATATTCATCGCTGCATCCGAACGCAACGACCGAGGACCCGGCGACAGCGACAGTGACGGCACCAATTATATCACGCCCCTCAATAATATCACATTCCCGCCCGAGTTCGTGTGGGGATCCGCCACCTCGAGCTACCAAGTCGAGGGCGCGGCCGACCGGGACGGTCGTGGGGCGAGCATCTGGGACACCTTCTGCCGGGACGGCGGACGCGTCCTGGAGAACGCGACGGGCGACGTCGCCTGCGATCACTACCACCTCTACGAAAAGGATGTTTCGTTAATGAAGGATTTGCACCTGCGCGCCTATAGATTCTCCATCTCCTGGTCGAGGATCCTCCCCAGTGGATATGCCGATGGACATGACGGAAATCCAGAGATCAACCGGGCGGGGATAGACTTCTACAATCGTCTCATAAACGCGCTGTTGGATCACGGGATCGAGCCCTGGGTCACGCTATATCACTGGGACCTCCCGCAAGCGTTGGAAGACGACGTCGGCGGATGGCTGGACCCGGGAGGGAGCACGATCGCGAAAGCGTTCGGGGACTATTCCCGCGTTTGCTACTCCGCATTTGGCGATCGCGTCAAGCATTGGATCACGCTGAACGAGCCCTGGACGGTCGCGGTTCACGGGTACAACGACGGCGTCAAGGCGCCGGGACGAAGTCACAATGGCGCGTTCGAAACGTACGTCGTCGCCCACAATCTTCTACTGGCACACTCCGCTGCCGCTTTCGTATACACGCGGGAATTCGCATCTCGCCAGGGCGGTATGGTGGGAATGTCGAATTCCGCCGATTTTCGATACCCACTGGCGCCCGGGTCGGAGCTGGATCGGAGAGCGGCCGAACGGGCCATGCTGTTCCAGTTCTGTTGGTTCCTCGACCCCGTCGTGACCGGAGACTACCCCGCCGTCATGCGAGAGCGATTGGGGGACCGCCTGCCGCGATTCACGAAGGAGCAGAGCCGGCGACTGCTCGGATCCTGCGACTTCTTGGGGATCAATACCTACTCCAGTGCGCTGGCGACGACACCCGAGAACAAACCCACCTGGGGGGGTTATTGGGCTGATATGTACGTCACGACTAGCGCGGATCCTTCCTGGGGGAAAAATTTTATGGGATGGCCCGTTGTCCCAGATGCGACGCGAGAACTGCTCCTTTGGATAAGTCGACGATACAGCTACCCGCTATTGTTCATTACCGAAAACGGCACAGCAGAAGAAGAGAACGATCTGCAGGCCGCACAGCACGACGTTGGTAGGCGACTTTTTTTCGAAGGGCATTTGCGAGCGTGTCGACGGGCCATCCGAGAAGGAGCAAGACTGGGAGGATACTTTGCATGGAGTTTGATGGATAACTTCGAATGGGAGTACGGCTACCAGAGGCGCTTTGGGATTTACCATGTCGATTTCGAAACTCAGGTCCGGACGCCCAAGAGCAGCGCGATTTGGTATAGTCAAACTATTAAGACCAACGGAGCCAACTTTGAATGAATAGTGGTACCATGTCGTATTGTGTAGGAGATACGCTATCCTATTAATTGTAAAAAGTAAAGTTCAGCTTTTTTGTTGCCGCCCCCCTTCCAATCCTATCGATTTGCATCGCTCTGTCATGCCGTCTCGAACGCCTGGTGTGTTAGGTGCTCGTCAGTGGCATGCGCTCTATCCGAACTATACTTTTGGTTGTCTAATATTTAATCAAACCTTCCATCGCATAACCAAATATGTCAACATCTTCAACACTGTTTGAAGGACCAAAACATCTTTATTGAAAAGAGAAACTGAAAAGAACCGTAATTGGACTAGCACATGTTTTCTCCTTATTTGCTGTAAATATCAAACCACTAAAAGGTCACTGATTTCGTTGCTGCTGTCCATTTCAACCAATCCAAGCAATTGCAATTGGAAGCAACCTCAACTCCATGTCAAATGTTGCCTTTGAGCTGGTATGTTGGGGTACTATGGTGTGATCCCAACTTTACTTGCTGATAATATCACACCTATTGCTAACCGTTTGAACTTGGTTTTACCACGACAATCTCACAAAGAAATAAGGTATCTACTCCTGTGGGCCTGTAAAATGTTTACCAAAACATAATCTTCACACATCGACCTAATTGTCTAAGCAAATAATGTTGCATTCACAGTCGCAGCTGCATTGGTTTTGACAACCACCAAAAGCAACGCATCCTTACACTGACCTCCACTGCCAGATCCAAGGCCTGAAATAAATTGCCCAGTCTGTCCTTTACTGATATGCATTTTGCCAAGTAGAAAGCCGGCCTTTGAGTATGAATAATCAAACATGTTAGTTGAGTGTTTTATATTTGTGGTTGTGCATCTTATAATAACAAGACCAATGTCTGCCTCACCCGAACTTCATATTCAAACAAGACGTGTCGTACCATCTAGTGTTGTAAAGTCACTTGATGATGATGAACCGTCAAATGCTTGAGAAAGAAAGGGGATGTCACCTGTCACACCGTACACACTAGGAAATACACAACAACGAACACCAAACATGTGAACAGAGGTCACAATAAAGTCCAATGATTTTTCGGGGGAGGCCCAAACGCACCAAGTCCTTAGTGGCAGCGTAATGATAAACTAAACGAAAACTAGACTAAACTAAAAATGGGTTTTCAATTTGCCGTGTGGTGACGAAATTTGAAACACTTTTTTAGGGGTACCTAAATTGCAACAAACAATACCCCGAAATGTTGAATTACCTGCCACACTTTGCCGAAGCGTAGCGTAGGCATAAGTTAGTGGCAGACCAAAAAGTTTTATTAAATACTAAAACTAATTCCCATAACTTTAATTTCGCCAATATCGTGTTACCTAGTCACTAGCCACACCTCCCTCCTTGTTCCCACTTTTCACAGGACACAACGGACATGCACCACACACCGCACCACCATGAGTTGGGGCTGCGGCGCAGTTAATACCAGGAGCACCACCCTGGCAGCCGAGAAGGAAGCATCCGCTGCAGGCACACAAATCGACAATGCAACTCTTATCGACATTCTCATGGGGAGGATGACAGTAGGTGTCAATCCTTCGTCCACGGCGGCCGATGCGACGCGGCCCGACAAAGAGCACGTCGCACTGGCCCGGAACGCCATCGAGAACCCGTTTCTCGTAATCCCCCACCCAAAGAACGCGGACCATCCTTTGTGCGTCAAATGCGGTATTTTTGCCTCATCCACATTGGTTGTTCCGGCCCCGGGATCCATACCAAAGTGGCCTGCGTGTAAGGGAAAGTTCCCTACCACGCACTGCCGATCGTGCGCAACGGTCGACGTCAAAAATGAATACGTTTTTGAAGCGGCAATTTGAAGATGCCGAGTTTCGCGGTCTAACAGGAGGCTCAACTGCTCTGAATGCTTCATGGCAGAAAATGGGTTGATAGACTGTAGCACGGAGGGATGCTGAGAGAAGAGACATGGCGATAGGGCATACTGCAAATCTTGCCGCAATCTGAATGAAAAGGTCCCAATGACCTGTTTCCTTTGTGGAGGTGCGATCACACGGGACGTCGCCAATACAAAAAGTAAAAAATCAAAAAAGGGAGCGGTGATCGACAATGCATTGGAAAGGACAATATGGATTGCTTCCGTCGATGCAATGCATACAAGGGCGGAGTCCGCGGAGAGGAAGGGGGAAATGATGGTCGGTGCCTAGGAGATCGCTACTTCAACAAAACAAAACAAAAATACAATAGTAAAACATGCGGATTTCGCCGCTGCCAAACTGGCTGCACCCTTCTTTCACGCGACGACGACAAGGGGGATGCTTGATTGGATACAAAGTTATCTAGAATTAATCATATTATTTTTTGATTAATTCCGACGCAAAATTCTTGACAATTTTTTCTCTGCCGCACCTCTCCATACCTATGACTCCTCTTCTCCGTTTCGACTAAGCGAAGTCCTGCGGCGACTCGCAATCGTCGACGGCGATGAGCCTTGACTCGATGCCGTAGCTCGTCACGACGGCGGTCCTCCTTCCCCCGGAGGCGGTCGAGGGGGAGGCGGCGGAGGCAGCACCGGTCGACAACGAGTCAATGAAGTCCTTCACATCATGGGCCTCGTTTGAGCACCCAACTGCACTATTGAGACTAACAACCGCCTGACCCTCCCGATCGAGTATGATGCTGTGCCCTCCACCCTGACGGACTTCCGATAACGTGTACCTTGTACTTCATGCCAGACACAGCTCCAATTCCTCTCTTGGTCTTTTGGCATGGCGTTGAAGAGTGCATGATTGGAAATAAAGAATTTCGCAGTAAGAGAAGAAAACATTAAGGTAGATAGACAATCAAAAAGGTCAAGATTATATTGATCTTGGTATATTTATTGCACCTATCAACTGCAATAGGGGCCTTTAGTTTCAATAAGAAATACACCATAAAATCACAGGCCAGGGCATGTTCAGATGCTCATAAGCAGATAAAATTGCAACTTTAAATGAAATCTCTGCCCAACTTAAGTGCCGTTGGGGGTTTAGTTTCAAAAAGAAATACAAATAAACTTACAGTTCAGGGCCTCTTGCATTCCTATTATTTGCCACTGGACTCCTGGCTGTCGTCTATTGTTAAAACGGACGAAAAATAAAATTAGCAAGTACAGTTTATCCGGTAACCTCGTACCCTAGGTAAGTGATGGTGTAGTGGTAGTGGGATGGATACCGAAGGGTACGTGGACCGGGGTTCAGATCCTGCAGGCGCGCTGTGTGAATTGTCGCGTCTCTGGCAACTCACACAGCGATGCCGCATTTAATTTTTGCCCCGACGTTAGGGTACATTGGCTGCTCTGACGTTAGGGTGAGGCACCGGCTGCCCCGATAGTTAGGGTTGCGTGCAGGGGGGGGTTAGGTAGTTGGTGTAAAAATTGTTATTTTTAGCGATACGGACGGTGGCCAGGAATCCAGTGGCAAATCATGGGAATGCCCAAAAAAACTGCGCTGTGCAGGTTTTAGGTCATAGGCTCGTAGGGAATCGTTTTTTTTTACCCGCGGGTGTTTCCACCTGGTTTTTTTGTTAGTGTTTTGTTTTGGTGGGAGCCGCGGGTGGAAAGCGGGTCAAAACCACGGGTCAAAAGCGGGTCGAAAAAAGGATTAATAACAACACTAGCAGGTTCTAGCAAGTTTCAAGCAACTTTTGTGATTTCTTACACAGGAATACTATCGTAGGACTCAGATTCTTGTCTTAGCGCTAACCAGCTTACCATAAAGTAAGAACAATCTCTCCCCCCCTGCCGCCGCTTCTGCTGCCGCCGTCGTCGTCAATAGCCGCTACCCGCCGTCCATCCCGACGCTCCCCTGTGCTCCCCGACGTCCTTGGCGTCATTTGCTGCACGTTGCCTCCTCCGTCGTTCGCTGCACGTTGTTGACCCTCACCTCCCACACCGGCCAACCAGAAAAACATGCCGCCAACCAACACCTCCGTCCGCCGCCGCCGCCGCCGCCATGCCAGACCTGGGGGGATCTCGTGTGGGCGACGATGACAACGACGACGACAATGATGGTGACGCAATGGGCAACGGCGCAACAAGATATGACGATGACGACGACAATGGCAACGGGCAACGACGACGACAACAACGACGACTATGGCAACGGGTGGCAATGCCGGCAACGATGGCAACAACGCAACGGGCAATGGCACGACGGGATACGACGACAACGACGATGGCAACGAGCGATGATGACAACAACGTTGATGGCAATGACGCGACGAGCAACGAAGTCAACGATGATGGCAACGGCGCAACGGGCAACGAAGTTGACGATGATGGCGATGGCGCGACGGGCAACGAAGTTGACAATAATGGCGACGGCGCTACGGGTGATGACAACATCAGCAACGACGATGACGACAACAATGACTATGGCGATGGCAATGGCGCGATGGGCAGCGGCGCGACGAGATACAACGACAACAACGATGGCGACAAGCGATGACGACAACGATGACAACGATGTCACGACAACGACAACGATGATGACGACAAAGACAACGATGATGACAACAATGACAAAGACACTGACAATGACAACGACAACAACGATGACAACAAGGACAACATGACGACAATGACGACAATGACGACAATGACAACAACGATGACAACGATGATGACAACAACAACGACGATGACAACGACGAGAACAATGACGACAACAACAACAACAACAACGATGACGATGATGACAACAACAACGTCATCGTCGTCGTTGACCTGCTGGAGGAGTCATGTGGGTGGAGGCGGCTGCGCGCGATGCTCTTCAGGGCTGCGGGATGGTAGGGATGTGCGTCGCGTGGGATTGCCTTGGCCGCGGTGCCCTCTTCTTTATCCTGTGCCTTTCTCCCCCCTCTCTCTCTCTTTCTCTGCTCTCCACTCCACTCCTTGCCAAGACTGCTCTACAATCGTTCAGGTATGATGCGGCAGGGGGGGGGGTGCACCAATGGAATAATTTATGGTTCTGTTGGTGCCTAAAAACACGCAAATATGGTGCCGCGCCGTAAATTAAATGACGTTTTGGAAACAGAAACGCGTTTTGGGAAAACATGTTTCCATTTCCACGTTTCAGTTTTCTTTACTCGAGAGTCTGTCTGTGGTCAATAGTGCAAACAATGATCCCGCTAAAATAAGGCGGGTTTTTTCACCCGTCGTGGGTGGAAACACCTGCCGGTGGAAAAAAACGATTCCCGTACTGTGGGAATAAGTGTCATAGGCCATGGTAACGAAATCCGTTACAGCTATGAATTCATACATACATATAAATTCATACGTGGCGCGTCTAGCTAAGGCCAGACGCTGGAGTAAGCGATGACAGACTTGTCTGACATCACCCGATCTTACGGCCACTCAAATTAGTGATGGCTCTAAGATCCA
>JALLOS010000201.1:0-15863 GCA_036939435.1 Stephanodiscus minutulus
GTGCGAGTGTGCAATTCATCCTGCAAGTGTTAAATTGTCTTTGATACCGTATTTTATTATGGCCCTTTTGTTTTTCCCTACTTTCTCACCCCAAGTCATTTTGTCTTCCCCCCTTTTTAAGTATCGTAAGTAGTTTGTATGTTGTGGTACCATATCATACCTAACTCCTCTGACATTTGCGGTACCTAGTACCAGAAACCGAACTCACTATGTGCAATGGTGATGTTCGTGTCGCTCGACAAATTTCGACATTCCATTCTGTGAGCTAAAATCAGGTGAAGCCTCCAACACCCTGACGAAGGGGTGTGCAAATTTAGCTCGCTAATCCTGTTGATGTCTTCGAGCTTCTGAGGCCCTTTTGGACCACATAGCCGACTTCCTCATATTCATCTCCAGCGCACAATCATTATGGTTTTCACTTGATACCAGCTACGGCCATGGCTGTCACCTGGCCAGTCGCTTCCATTTGGACCCCGACGAGTATGAGTAGGGGCTGCACTGGAGATTTTTTTAAGAAAAAAATATTTTCAAAATAAAAAAAATCTCCATTGATTGTTATTCGTATGGTGTGTCGTATGAATACTCACCAAGAAAGATATATAAAAAAACATTTTTTCATGTTCGTTTTGGGTATTGACACGTTATTGTTTCCCTTTTTAGGGATTTAACTAGCCGAAAAAAAAAATCTTTGATTCCATTCATTTTTTCAGGTATTGTTCATCGATGTGTTTGTAATACATGTGCCAATTATGAAATACATTTTAGGCGTAATATAATCTATTTTATCATGTGTAATAAATCTTCTCTCCATGCCCCATTTGTCTTCCACGCGTCTTTTGCTTGAGGATTCCACTTTGATTTTTTCAGCACTGTTTTGTCACGCGTGAGTCCCCGGGTTGCAAACAAGCCTCATTCCGCCTGATCTTCACAACAGCTTGAGTATCATTTTGTTTCACCAGCTCCACCACTTTCCCTTGGCACCATATATACGTTGGCTCACATTCATCATCTGTATACTCACACAACATGTCGATTCCCCATGGCGCCGAGTTTAATTCACTACTGTCAAATATCTTCCAACCAAATTGTTGCATCTCACTCAATTGATCACCAAAGCCTTCATCCTCCATTTGCTCCCGCTCTTTATACGCATCGATTCTTAATTTGGTATTCTGCTCAGTCAATTTCTTGTCCATGTCAATTATATTCAATGCCTTTGTGCCAAGTTTTGGCAACTCCGGTCTAGTAGGAAGATTCATTGGTGCATGTTTAGGGACAATCTTGTATCTTTGAAGAGGTATCACCACCTTAGTCAGATGTCCCAGTAGCTCAACCGGTGTATAGATATATCCATTTTTTGACCAAGGATGATATGCCTCCTCCCATCCAAGTCCAACGTATCGAATAAGGATCTGCTCCTTCACCCACCTGTATCGAGCCGTTGCTGTTTTTAGCTGATCAAATTCCCGAAATGCTTTAGATATAGTCATCGAACAACGAGGAGAATCATACTGTTGATGAAAGTACGATGCATTCATGAAGTCTTTCATTGCCGACTTCATTTTTTTCTCTCTTGCAAAATTTTCTCTCTGCTCAGACTTCTCTTCTTGTCTGCGTAATCTCTTGTTGAAATCTTGACGAGTAGCATTTGCAAACCTTCGTCCCGTGACTATTAACGAATCAGTCAACTCCTCTGGTAGTTGATGGAATAAACCAATCACTGCATTCGATTCTTTCTTACCCTTCCTACCAGTTACCATGTACTCATGTGCACGGCCCATGTCATTGTTATACCTTGCCTGGCCTTGTCCAGCTGCACCATCAAGTCCTACTCGGCCAGCACTACTCAGAGCTTCAGTGAACGTAGCGAAGACAGCTTCGGAAGGATCATTCACTGCCTTCATTCCCATGCATGCAATCTTCTCAGCAACCGATACTTGTTCCCAACTATATTTCCCTCCCTTTGCTGACTTTCCTGGGATCCTCTAACTCAAGAATGATACACGTTGCTAAACCGGCAGCCAGTGTTGAGCATAATGCATTTGTTTGCATGTTTTGCTTTTCTGTGGGATAGAAGAGCATTTCCGTTCCTTTGTCGACAGAGAGGACACGCTGAGTCTTGCTGCATAATCCAATAGGGTTGCACTCCTTCTCCTCAAAGTACCATGTCATGTAGGTGTTGAACTCTGGCAACTCTTCATGTAAGTCAGAAAAGATGGCCATCATGAAGTCATAATCAAGGATCAACGAGCCATCAGCTTGAATTGCAACAAAGGTATCATATACTAAGTCGATGACTCTGCCCATTGATTTCTCTCCCCAATTGTTATGTGCAAGCTTGAATGTATTCGATGCCAGCCAACGCATCGGAACAATAACAGTTAGAAATAGAATAGAACATATGCGCAGCTGTGCAATCATTTCCGATGACTCGAGGATTATGAACAGATTTCTCTGTAATATATTTTCAGAAACACCTTGAGAAGAAGAACACATGAGATGGCATTTGTATATGCAATTTAATCACACAAACAGTTACAGACATACCTGCACACAACCGTTCATTGAGGAATGCAACCATATGGCTGCGGCCAACGTACAGAGGGAAAGCTCCTTCAAAGGATGCATCCTGCCGGTTACCATTTAGAACCCTCACAACAGGAACAAACAAACATCCCGGACGAAATGTTTCCATCCATGCATGAAACATACCACCATGCCCTTTTGCATAATTAGCGGTAAAGTTAAACTCCTTATCACGCGCGCAGAGAATATCACTGATCTTGCAGGTAACACGAAGGTGTGTTGGAATGATTGCCAGATCTTCACACAACAGCTGACTCAATTTTGATGAAAGATGATCAACAGCGGCATCAACCAATATGTTCCTCAGATGCTGATGGCAGTTACCTTGATACAAGACAAGTGCTTCGTCATTGAATCCTCTGTCACGCCCCATTTGAATGATGTGATTGCTAAGTGTTTGCCTTGTTTTCCGAGCGGTGTTGCATGTATCTGTTGATATCATACCTCCTAGCAACTTGGTAGGACACATGTGACTTGGGTCTGGGATCATGTTTGCCAGATCTTGACGCTTGGGGAACATATCAATGGTCACTTGCTTCCACTCTTGTAGTAACTGACCTGCCTCGCTAAATGATGCTATGATTGCCCGACTTTGTTCTTCAGCTGTCGAGTCTTCTGCAATGATGGAGCCGGAGAGACAAATTGACTTGAAGTCCCCCCCTTCATTGACAATATTGATGACAACATTGACAAGCTGCTTTTGTTGACGACCAGTTTCGTCAGTATGAAGCTGTTTCCATGAGGTTGCATTTCCAAGTCGATATGCTGCTAGAGTCTTTGTTGTCCGCAGCAATACAGTACGACACATTCGGATGTGGCGTAGGGATGGGAGCTCCCGAATGACATTATGATTGGGAAATACAACTGTTGACAGAAGAGTTAGTATGCAATGCAGTGATAAAAGAATTAAGAACATGTGTATGCATGTTGTCTGCTCACCTTTTGTCACTGAAACAAGTGCTAACTGAATACATGTCGGAGGTACACGATCGCAGAGCAGTTCGATAATTAACTTATCGATGAAAGGCATCCATTCCTGATGACCATATTTATTTGTGCGGTTCTTCACCCTATTCTTTTCAATTAGCCGTGGACACATAGTCAAGATCGTTGACTCGTAATCCTCAGTCATCTCCTCTGTAAGTATTTCATACTCCTTAATCTTTTGTTGCATCTCTACCATCTCACCAGACTGTTTCGTATATGCATCTTTGAGCAAGTATAAATCATCACACTTACGTTTCCACAACTTAATCTTAGACAGTCGATCAGACGCAAGACTCTTAAGTGCTTCAGCTGAGTTGGTCAGAAGCCGAACAGCTTGTCGTGCATCCCTGCGCTCATCTAGCATCTCCTCCAAAGCTCCATCGATCATCAAGTTCTGCCCATAGAGCAGTTCACGAAGCCGATTCAATTCATTGGTTGCATGGCACCGTTGCTTTGCCGAGCGTGCAGCATGTAAAGCACGTGTGGAACGAAACGCTCTCTTATGCTTGACCTTGAGACTTTTCAACTTGATTGCATGCAATTGTTTAAGGTGCAGGATCTTCTCCTCTGCTTTGACAACGGCCGATGCTTGTAGAGTGCAATCACTTTGTGAGCTCCTGATATTATTCTTTAAGATCTCTATCGTCTTGTTCACTTGCAGGTTAATTGCTAAGATCTCCTTCTCTGCAACTCTTTTGGTGGATGCGGTTAGTTGTTGAGACTTGGCTTCTGATGCAGCAATCATCTTCTTTGCGTCTTCAATGGTGCTGTTGGCTAGATGTTGAGACTCGGCTTCTGATGCAGCAACCATCTTCTTTGCGGCTTGAATGGTGCTGTTGGCTAGATGTTGAGATTTGGCTTCTGATGCAGCAACCATCTTCTTTGCGGCTTCAATGGTGCTGTTGGCTTCAACAAAAGCTTTGTTGACAACTTGCATTGACGCTTGCTCAGTCTGCACAGCATCACGTCTGCGCTGTTGTGCAAGCACTGCAAGATTTATGCATGCAGCCGAAGATACGGCCATTTTTTTCCTGGAGGTTTTTTACTGCTTCTCTGCAAGTTTACGTTTGTTCTATCACAGATGAAGAAAGGTGAGAGAAAATATGATAGCAGAGGATGAAAAAAAATTTGGCAAAAATACTCACCTCACTAATGTTCAAACTTTTGAGAAGTTGAGCCTTGGAAATCGCGTTGATTGTTGCAGAGTGACTGTCATCTGTTTGGCGTGTTAGTACGGTCGCTTGAGCAACAGCAACTGCAGCAGGATTGACAGACAATCCCATTCCTTCGCGGCCTTGCTTTCTGTCACAGCCTCTCAGCGCACTCCTCCCGTATTTCTTCGTTCTTTTCGGCATCTTCCTTGGTTTCAGGCCAGCATTGTTGACAGCGCTCGTGTCAATGGATGTGGGCAGATCTCATCAATCCGATGCGTCGTCGTTGTCGTCGTCCGCTCTCACGCCGCCGATTGACGCGTCCGCCCCATCGTTGTCGTCGTTGTCCGTTGCGTCGTTGTCGATCCGGGCGGATGCGCTATCCACAATATCAAAAGACGACAATAGGCTACAATTGTGACATCTAGCTTACAATTCTCCAGTGCAGCCCCTAGTATGAGGTGCTTCTCATCGTCACCGGCCTGGCGTCATATACAAGATTTGGCTTCCAAATCAAGGCTGGTGCTGCTTGGAGAAAGTTCCTCGGTGGCCGTCGGTTTGTAATCGACAATTGTGCAATTGAATTCGAACAGAGAAAGATTGACCTTGATGCCTACATCAACGGGACACCACCGTCTCAACTCAAACGAAGGAAGTTCTATGTCGTAAAAATTGGGATTAAAAGTGAGCATTCGACCAACAAAATTGAGGAACAGATTGGTCGGGATGGGCGATTAATTACACCCCCCCCACAATTGAACGGAATCGGAATCAAAACCCAATCATTTTGAAGAATAGTGGAGCCATTTTTATGGAATTATTTGGTTGGAAATGATATGGAAGGCAAGGATTCAATTGGTGTTCCTGAAAACAATGCAGAGGACAAGGATTCAATTGGTATTCTTGCTGGCCCACAACTGACACTGCCCGGCACAACAGTCATCTCTCCAATGATGGTCAGCAAAAGCAGAAATAAAAAGCAAAAAATGAAATTTAACGAAGTAACAAGCATCGGCAGTGTGCCATTAAATGACAATGACTATCACCTCCTAACTCGTGCTCTCGGACAAGAAGATGGGTGTTCAACCCATCTGATCTTACAATACAAAAGGACATGCGAAATTTATTGGCAGAGTTAATTGATATACTTAGCACAGATTATGAACTAAATGTAATTGATTCAAGGAATAATACATTATCCTTTGTTCGAGTCCCTAAAACTTCCAGTGATCGATATTTCCAAAACTCCAAAGAATGACTTGACGTTGCCACCAAAATCACAGGATCAATCTGTCGGAGCAGAAGGCTGACCTTGTGGTGATGCTGTGAATGAGGCAGCCCTATGTTGGGCGATTTGAAGCGATGAAATATTTCAAGCAGGACAATAACAAGAGACTCACCTGGTCGGCGCTATTATTTAATGACACAAAGGAGGGTGTGTCGAATGCCAACGGCATCAAACATTCATGTCATCTTGAAAAAGAACTTTCGAGCACAAAGTTGTGATGGTGGACTGGCTGTAAAAAAAGGGGGTTTAATTTTAGTGATTAGCAAGTTGTTAGCATAAAAATACAGTACTTTTGTTGCAAGCTATGTACTTCGAGATGAGTTGCCCTATGTTTTGGAAACATGGTGGGGCGGGGCTCTTTGTTAGGCGTTTGCAAATTTGGACGACCGTGACTGAAAAGTCTGTCACGCTCACAGCAAAATTGGTGGGTTGGCCGGATGGCTGAATCGTGGAGGAGAAGACAGCGGTGTACGCCACTGCCCAACGGCATGTGTAATATTTTATTCGGCAATACCCTCTTTCTGCCCGCCCCCCCTCCTCCACCATTCGCTAGGTTCCATCGTCCGCTGGGGTCCCGCGCACCATCGAGGGCAGTCGGCGGCAGCAGCGGCGTTGGGTGAGGCACGAGCGATCACGACATGGGGGAGAATGTCCCCAGGGCGAGACCAAGGGGAGGGGGGAGGGGACAAGGGGACCGTGCCACCAGACAGAGATCACAAGGGTTGCGCTCATGAGGGAGGAACCACCGCTGCGAGGGATACTACGGCGATCGTGGCAGCGACGGCATTGTCATTGCTGCTGTTGGGGATCAGCAGCAGCGGCAGGCTGTTGGCGTCGTTGTTGTCGTCGTCGTCGTCATCGTCACCATCACCATCACCATCACCATCACCATCACCATCACCATCACCATCACCATCTAGGTTCTGCATTCCGTCGGATCTTTGCCGGATTCCGATGGAAGTTGGCCAAAAGTCACTGTCAGGAAAAATGTGAAAGTTCAAAGCACCGGAATGCGCTATAATACTATCTTAGTCATTCCGGTCCATTTCGGCTGGTACTACTTGTCTACGAGGTTCCTATAGGTAAATAAGGCGCATACTTACTCTAAGTAAGTCGAAATAAGTCCAAGAGTGCAGAAACTGGACCGATCATGATGGCGAGCAACATATCTGAGTCAGAGGAAGCAGTGGATACGATGTGGACGATGATGAGGAGGTCATAGTTCATTGGCCTCATTAATAGTATCTGGGATTGTCCCCACATCAACAAAGTTACTTTGGAGGAAAATGGAGTTGTTAAAAATGGGTGGAGATGCGATTGGTGTAGGAATCCCCCGGCAATGTTTGCGGCATTCAGTGCAACAAAATCATTAGCTGTCTGACACACGTTTGCCTCTGGTCAAGAACAATGCTACACCACCTGATCTATATGGGAAGTGAAATCGCTAACCCTACGTGTCTTTACGTAATCGTCGATTCCTTTGTTGCCAACAACCTAAGGTAAAGACCACGTTGTGGTTAATATTAAATAGAACTGTGCTAGAGAATTAATTGTGTCTGTGTTAATAATTCGTTTCGGCAGCTTTTTTTCGACGCGGGCGAGCAATTCGTCGAAAACATGAGTAGCCGTAGAATTAAATTAATTGCGCTGTTATTTATCAAATATACTTAATCCAGCTGTAAGTGCTCTTGGCCAACCCCTTTGACTTTGAACCGTAGGAAGGGCAAATGGCTCACCATGGTGGTGATGATTGTTGTTTCCCTTATGTTAACTGATGACCCCATTATCAGTAGTAGGAAGGAGGAGGAAGAATAGCGCAAGGTAGGAGAGGATATGGGGGGGTGCCCCACAATTCCCTCAACCTCATTCAGACACCAGGGTGTTTTTTGGGGCTTGTTTTTTTTTCTTCGCTTGTTGTTGTTCTTGTTCTCTTTCTCACCTCCTCGATATCACATATGGAAGAGATGTCATTGGGGAGAAAGATTTTGCGATTGGTATCACATAATTAAAACACTGCCCCTTGAAACCGGAGGACAAGTACACACACACACACACATACAAGTTTAAGAGGGGTTTTGCAATGCCCATTATTTTTATCTTCAACTTACGTAGAAATGTACCATACTTCTACAAACAACCTTGTTGCAGGCCGATGCACCATGGTGGTCAGCGGCTTTGGCCAATACCATCACCTGGTGCATGCCAATGCACCAACCGAGCGTGCGGGTGTCATCCCCACACCATGGGCGATGCCACTTATGGTATGGTGCAAGCCTGGGTGGCCAAAAACCTCTTAAACATAAAATTTTAAGAGTTTTTCAATGTCCGATTTATAAATATTTAAGGTGATTATTGGTTAATGACACATCATAGAAAACGATTGTTACAATGATTAAATACTATATTAATCAGCTTAACTGCTAAGTCCGTTCCGGCGGGAACAAAAAATAGCCGCCCGTAGGATTCTACAGTAGGAATAGTACGGAAAGTACTCTACCTCTACACCACAAACACAAAAATCCACAAACATTACCACCATGGTGGTGCCATTCGCCCCTCATTTGGCGTGGGATCTATGGACCCACCCGATCGGACGCGCGTAACCTCTTCCGAAGGGGTCGGGCGGGGGGGTGGTGGAAGCGGATAATTTAAATCGTTAAACTAGTTGAGTAATAAAATAAAAACTAGTTAGTCTATTATATACGATGTAATACAATGTAGCGGATTCGACGGTGATTGCGACAACCATGCTGCCGGGAAGATACGGCGCGAGGCAAATCTCCCGATAAAGTGTATCGGTGGCTTCATGCGAGGCCACTAGATTCCGCCATCTTTTTGTGCGGTTTTTAACTCGTGACTCGTCAGTCGGACATGCCCTGCCTACGTTTTAGAGGTGTCACAAAGTGGCCCGCCCAGGCTTGCACCATACCCACCGCTGCATCAGCTGCCCCCCCCTCGTCCCCCATGATGGTGACGATGCCACCAGGGAAAAACCTTTGCAGCGGTAACATTTTGCCTCGCTGGACTGATTTTGTATTCCACATATTTTAGCACTAGTTCTTATGTAAAAGGCATGGCAAAAAGCATAGCGCTGTTTTCATAAAATAGTGCCATGCTTTTCGCCATGCCGCTTCGGATATTGACTAGCAATAAACGTGGCGACAGAATGGGGTCAATGACTTTCTATTTTCCAGGACTGTGACAAAAACATGGTGTTTTCTTCTGAGAAAAAACATTATAAAAACAACGCCAATCTCTTCAATTTAAACCCACTCCACTATCTCTTTACCAAAAAGGGTTCTAAACACAATTTCTGGGTAGGGATACGATAAGGTAAAAGAGATTTAAACCATTAAACCCTGACACCATGGAAACTACCAATATTATGCATACAGAGTAAGAGAACTGTAGTGTACCAAATGGCCCCACTCAGACCGCAACATGACATGTGCATCTTGGAGGAAATAGCTGCTTCAAGTAATGCACTTGATGTGAAGCCGATCACTATTCATTGAATTGAATCTGTCAGCTTTAAGATTTAAAATACCATGTCACCCCACCTACCAATTGTGGGAAGGTGATGTTGTTGAGGAGTGGTGTGATCCACAGGCCCACATGATGCATTCATGGTTTTTGTGTTTCGTATGCTACATGGACACTGTGTGAATTAGTTACTCAAGTAGAAATGAAAGTAAGCACTCATGCTTCATATGAACAATTTTAAGTTGAAGTTCTAATAAAACATAAGCATAAATTGGAATGCCACAAAAGCTACGCTCAACCGACGAATTATGTTTTCCGCCACCAGAAAACCATTGGCGCCATTCGTTGTCATGACCGTGTTAAGTAGCCATGGCGGTGTTTCATAAGATGTATTTTGGCCCCCCGTCGAAGGGGTTGCAGTTGAATCAGACCAATTATAGTCTCCTACTACGCCACCTGCTCCGCTATACGAACTATTGTCTCCAACTCCATCGTGTGTCCCAGGTTTTCCGGGGAGAGGAGTAAGCGACGCATCCATCATGGGGCTTGGATGGAGTGTTGATGGCATGTTGGCCAATGACAATGGGGCAGGTGGTCGTGCCGGAGGATGATTCGCGGCAGATGCGGCGCCATTCTCAGTGCAAACTACTAGATTTGCGAAATTGCACAGCTCAAGGGTAATATCGAACAGAAGATCCTGTCCGCAGTCATAGATGACATCGGCATAGCCATAGTCGCACCAGTAATACTCGCGACAGCCATTGCGCGACCCCCAACCCGTGTATCCCTCACTACACAATCCACCCGACGAAGTTGAACTCTGCGGGGGACCGTAGCAGAATGAATTGACTTGTTCCTCGGGATGACACTGATTCCTTACCTTGTCAAACTTCAGAGAGTCCCCGCAGATATGAATAGCACCCATAGCCCCTTTGTTGCATGTGAAGTACTCTTCGGAAGAAAAGAAAACATGAATGAGTGCCGAGTAAGGAACTGAGTGCAAAAACTAGAGCACTGCAATAAAATATTTGCGATGACTCACCTTTACAATCTGCTGAAGTGTGCCATCCTACAAATGACGACTGTGGACAAAATAACTGGTCGTCGATAGGGGCTGGTTGGGATTCTAATGGTGTTGGTGACTGTTGGTTTCCTGCGGGAGCCATGGATGCCGGAGTCGAATTATCATCTTCGACTGCTCCCGCGCATGTGAAGGGGAAGCAAAACATTTTCGATGGACATGGCTCACTGATACAGCTCTGGGCTGTTAAGCACGACACCTCCAACTCTTCCTTGGTGGAAGCACAAAATAATTGCTGCACTGCTCCTGTCGACTGTTCCGTTGGTTGTTGCGAAGATGACATCACCAGCTCTTGTGATGGTTGTTGTGAAGATTCAGATCCGGGAGTAGGCGCAGCAGACGAGCCAGCTCCGCAGGTTACGTATGCAAAGCAAGTCTCGCCCTCGTCGCAGTCCTCGTTCAGTCCATTTGGACATTGCTTGTGGCAGGACGTCGAAGCCTGTACCCTATCTTTTCCGCAAAAGTAGGTCGCCGCAATGTCAATCTGAGGAGAGTGTCCGGTGGTCATTGCGCTCCCCGTCAATGATGGAGGTGATGTGCCAGATTTACTCGGCGAATTCGAATATGATGATTGAGGAGCGGTTGCAACCGACGGTGAGGTCGTACTTGTGGTACCACCGCACATGTACTCTTTCCAGCAGTAGGTTCCCGACGGACAATCTTCTGGCACCGTGCACGTAGTCGCCGTGGTGCAAACGCTTTCCAAATCATCGAAACTTTCGGCACAAAATTGACCTAGTACGCCAGAGTTGGTCCCCGTTGCCCCGGACAGGGTTGATGGGGTCGGAGACGGAGATGTATCCATCGTAGACGACGAGTCGGCACCCTCGCCTTCTTCGCATGCGTCTCCGACCATGAAGCACTTCAACCCGTTGAAACATACGCCTTCGGGGCAATCGTAGCCCTGCCTGTTGCAGTTCGTGTAAGCATTCGACTGGCTCTCGCCGCACCATAAACTCATTGCACTGGTGCCGGTAGTTGCCTCCGACCAGTCTTCTTCCTCTTCTGCCCAGTCTTCTTCCTCCGCGTCGGAATCCGCAGCAGGCTCGTCTTCCGTCCAGACTTCCTCCTCCTCCTCCGCATCGCCTGCCAACTCCTCCTCCTCCGCAAACGCGTCATTGTCGCCATAGTCGGAAGACAGAATAGGCGTTGGGGTTGACCCCGGCTGGCCCGATGGAGCTGTAGTGGTTTCGACCGGCCGGAAAATCCGGGGCGAGCCATCCTTTTCGAGCAACACCTCGAGCGCCTTCTTGAAGTTCTCTTTCCGCTCCTCTCCGCCGTCCAGCGCACCGGAACCATTTGCACATGGCTGGACCGGGGGGGGGGGTCATATTCGATGCAAGGGGGGGGGAAACATACTATTCGTTTAGATGGCTCGAAACAAATGTAATCGTGCGACGAAAAACAAAAGCATCCATCTAAGATAGACTCACCGGATTGTGACAGCCCCGATTGACGATGCCCGAAACGGCGTCGATGAAGGAATCGTCTACCAAACCTCCCTGGACGAAGCTCTTCAGGTTATCAATGTAATTCCAACCGTCGTCGTACGTTTGTAGCGATCTGATCCAGTAAAACATCCCAGCTGCGCGCAACGTGAGCAGTCGGGGCGGCGTCATTCCGTTTTCGATGACGTTGTGCGGGAGTTTACCACGCATCATCAATATTGGTTATGTGCGATGTGATGAGATATCGACGAAATTACAATATATAAACAATACATCAACATATTAAGAAGAAGTTGGACGAAAGGGTTTGTTTTTTGGGGGGGGGGGAAAAAATCACCTATCCATTTCAATTCGACGTGTCCACCCGGATCGCATATCGCGCCTGGATTTTTGCAAAAGTCGATATCGGGATAACGCGAGTCGCGTCCGTCGTCGGCGGCGCGTTTCCCCAGGTAGTAATTCAACATACCGAAATTGCAAATGCCTATAGTATGTTTTTTTTAGTCGCATTGTTTTGTTGATGTTGTCGTAATTATTGTTGTGTGTTGTTGTTGTTGTTGTTGTTGTTGTTGTTGTTGGCATTTTGCGACATAGCGATTGGGTGTGTGTTTGGTAAGTTTGGGGGGGGGGGGGGGGGGGGAATCGACGTCTGAACGAAAATGAAAACCATCTAATTCAATACACGTTTATACTCACCAGTCGTCTGTATCACTCTATTCATGATCGAGGGGAGGGAGGAAGTGCCGCGGTGAGGAAGAACATAAATACGAAGAAATATTATGAGATGAGACGAAGGACAAATCAAACACACATCGAAATATAGGTTGCGTATGGTCCACTTTCACTTCAACAGCCCCTCCTCCCTCACTCTCTCACTCCCAACACTCATTCGTGATCGATCGTTCCCCAAAACGAGAAAAAAAAACAAAAAAACAAACAAACAAACAAACAAACAAACAAACAAACAACAAGAGCGATGATGATGCGACGACCGCACGGGGGACGGACGCAAACGCCGGCCGGCGGCGGCCGGGGGTGGGTGGGGGGGCGGAAATAAACCAAAAAGAGCGAAACAAAAAACAAACGAACGAAAAAGAAAAAATTAACTCACCCCCGTCCCCACCAGCAGCATCCCTCCACGTCCGTCCTATTCCTCCTGTTCATCGCCGGTCCCTCGTCGGCGACCTCCCGTCCGCCCTTCTGTCCGGCGTAATCTTCGCAATATCTCGGCGGATCCTCCCACGAATAATCGCACATGTATCCCGGATCCCAGTATCCCGTGAAGGGACGCTCCTCGCTCTTCGGACCGCAGCGCAGCGGTCCCGGCGCGCCGTACCACATCGCGTTCGTGTGCGCCACCTGGACCATGTCCGCGTCGACGTCGCACTGCATGTGCTCCTCCCCGGGCGGGCAGACGTAATCGGCGTAGCTCTGGTTCAGCTGCCCGCACGAATTCGATATCGGATACCGACCGTCCAACGCGTCCCAATTATTCTCGTCGCACGCGTCGTACTTGATCGTCTCCTTCATGCTCTGCGATAGGAAGGCGGCGACGTTCGCGAGCCCCGTCGCCGCCCCCCCCCCCGCCCCCCCCGGCGGTGATACGTCGTCGCCCACGTAGAAAGTCGAGCCGCCCACGCCCTCGAGGTACATCGTCCGCAGCGCCCGCATCATGCCGTCGTATCGGTATTGTTCGCTCGGACGCCACACGTCGGATCCGTCGTTTGCGACCGAGTGGGCGATGAGCAGACGGGCGTCCACGTCGTGCGATGCGTGGTCGAGCGCATCCTCGAATTCGACGTTCGCGTTGGGGGATCGGGTGGCGTATTGTCGGACGAGGGTCGGGTGCGGCGTGGTCGCCGCGGGATCGATGATCGCCGACGACGAGGGACTCGGTGTTGTCGATCCACCCCCCCCCTCTCCCCCCCCCTCCTCCCCCTCTCCCTCCCCCCCACCCCCCTCCACAACCCCACCCTCCTCCTCCTCTCCCTCGCCACCACCACTACTACTGCTACCACCACTGACGTAACACACGACGTTGTATTCGTGATCGCATACGCCCAACATCTTGTTGTACAGAGTGCCGATCCCGCACGTCGACGTCGACCCGACGACGTACTCGCCGGCATCGCACGTCGCGTACGAGACGCACGCCGGTCCGGCGACACTGCCCGTGTAATTCTCCGGACAGGACGGCACCCACGCTTCCCCCCCCCCCCCCCCCCCCCCCCCCCCCCCCCCCCGAGGACGCCACCGCCGCCGCCTCCTCCTCCTCCTCTTCACCCCCCCCCCCCGAGGAGGAGGAGGAGGAGGAGGAGGAGGAGGAGGCGGCGGCGTTGGCGTCCTCGAGGCCGGATTCCACCGAGGTGATCACCGCGGCGTACAGCGACGTCGTCGGGGGGTCCGTCGCCGTCGTCGTCCCCCCGTCATCCCCATCGACCGGGAGGGACGCGGGAAAGGGAGGCGTCGACCCCCCCCCCCCCGAAGAAGAGGGCGAATTCGTCGCCCCCCCCGCGGCGGAGGCGGGCGGATCCGACTCGGCGGGGGGGGGGGGGGGGGGGGGGGCACGTCACCGCGGACGCGTCCCCGCACGTCCCCACCAGCCCCCCGACCTCCTGGCTCCACGCCAGCGTGGCGACGTCGAAGAGGGTGCCGGCCTCGCATCGGACGACGTCTCCCGCGACGACGACGGTGGAGGAGGAGGTGGATGACGACGACGTCCCTCCCCCCCCCCCCTCCTCCGAGGTGTTGGAGGGGGGAGGACGAGAGCAGAGGACGTAGGAGGTGCAGTCGGGGGACGGGACGTGTCCGACGTGGTCCGGAGGACAGACGGGTATCCACTCCCCCCCCGCCACCCCCCCCGGCGACGACGACGACGACGCGGGGGGGGGGGTGGTGGTGGCGGCGAGATCGTCGAACGCGGCCGCCACCGGCGGCGGCGAGGCAGTCTGGGACGACGAGGCGCGCGGCAGGAGGAGGAGGAGGAGGAGGAGGAGCGACGATGCCGGCATCATCGTCGTCGTCTTCGTCGTCGTCGTCGTCGTCGTCGNCCAAAGCATTGTGATGCAGCATCTAAAGCGTCGATGGGCGTGAGTGTGGGGAGTGGTGTGTCCATTACGGACAGCTCCCGTCCCAACGTAGCATGATCTACCATTTTTTAGTCGGCGGACCTCTCCTCTTGGCATGGGTGGGTCACCAATACTACAGATTTCAAATCAATTGCTCTTTTTCACCAAAACATCAAAATTTTACAGTGCCATCAGCTGACCCCGCTCAGTGCTGAAACCATACCATAAATTTGATTGTTATGTTTTGAACTCTCTGTTCATATGGTTTCAGCGCCGGGTGTGGTCAGCTGATGGTGCTGTATGGTACCGTGTGGACATAACACCATGTCCAATCATCACAAAGAAGGTTTTATGGAGGGGCTATTTTGCCTCCTCCAAGCACCTTTCGGCGCCGCGGCGGCAACAGAACATCATCTGAGTGCACCGTTTGGTCTGGCGTTGTGATGGGTGTGGCGCAGGCACTATATTGGTCGATTCATTTGTGGCGGAGGTGAGGATGTCAGTGCGATGTGTCAATGGCGTCATAGATGACGCTTTGTGCACATAATAGTCAAATTAAAGTTAACACATATTATTTTTTATAGTTTTCACAACGTAGACCTGTTGTGTACCATGTCAGCTGATTGATGTATGCCTCGATGCCAGGAGCGGGGCACCATGGTGACCATGGATGACGGCGGCCACCATGGTTCATCGGTGTGCGGTGTGCATGTTTTATTTTTTGGAGTCTAAGTTAGAGAATCCTGGAGGGGCGTTTTGATTTTTAATTCG
>JALLOS010000202.1:0-15560 GCA_036939435.1 Stephanodiscus minutulus
CTAAAAGACACTCGTTAGGACCGCCGGAGTCCTATCCTCCGTCGCATTCACCACCGCCGGCTTACCCCCGGCGGCCCTCGCCGCCAAAAAGGCCGTGGAGGTCGTGGAGGTCGTCAAGACGGTCGATAACACCCAAAAGCTCCTCGCTGCCGGGGCGGGCGTCATCGCCGCCGGGGCCGCGGTGATCAAGCTCGCGTCGTCGGCAAGCGGCGGCGAGAAGGCGCAGGACTTCTTGGAGGCGAGTCCGTACTGGGACCAGTCGACCGTGCCGGTGAACGTTTACAAGAATAAGACGCCCTTCACCGGGAAGGTCGTGAGCACCAAGCGCATCGTCGGACCCAAGGCGACGGGCGAGACATGTCACATTGTTATTGACCACAAGGGCAATTTCCCGGTGAGTTCGCTATGCGATATTGTTTGAATGATCATCTTGGTTTTCTTCGCTATGTGGCATGAATCTCATCGATTGGGTGGCCGAATTTATCAGTACTGGGAGGGACAGTCCTGGGGTGTGATCCCACCTGGCACTCGCGAAAAGGATGGCAAGCCGCACTCCGTCCGTCTGTACTCCATCGCGTCTTCTCGTTATGGCGATGACATGTCCGGGAAAACTGGTTCTCTCTGCGTCAGGCGCGCTACCTACTGGTGCCCGGAGTTGAAGGCCGACGATCCCGCGAAAAAGGGTATCTGCTCCAACTTCTTGTGCGACACTAAGCCCGGAGATGAGGTGGCGATGACCGGACCGGCGGGCAAGGTGATGCTCATGCCGGAACAAAATCCCAAGACGGACTACATAATGGTCGCGACCGGAACGGGTATCGCCCCCTTCCGCGGTTTCGTCCGTCGGCTTTTCTTCGAAAACACCCCCGCTGCCAAGGCGTACAAGGGCCAGGCCTGGCTCTTCCTCGGCGTCGCCAACGGCGATGCCCTGCTCTACGACGATGAATTCCAGGAGGCCAAGACCAAATACCCAGACAATTTCCGTTTGGATTATGCCCTGAGCCGCGAACAGGAGAATAAGAAAGGCGGGAAGATGTACATCCAGGACAAGGTTGAGGAGTACGCCGACGAGATCTTTGCCAAGCTGGAGGGCGGCGCGCACATTTATTTCTGCGGCTTGAAGGGAATGATGCCCGGTATTCAGGGAATGCTCGAGGCAGTATGTAAGGCCAAGGGACTGGAGTATGAGACGTTCATCAAGGGCCTGAAGGAAAAGAAGCAGTGGCATGTTGAAGTGTACTGAGGTTGTGATCCAGTTATTTGTATCGGCATTACGATGTCCTTGGTTATGCATTGAGAATAAAGATGAAACCCTGAACATGCCCAAGCAGAGGAAGCAATCACCGGATTGCGACCGTGGCAAGCTATTGTCGGCTAGACAGTTGCGTCTTAATTCGCACCTTGACAACAAGTGAGGTTTTTGGGTGGCTAAAATGCTGGAAAGAAATTCATAAAGTAGAGAGTAATCATACATTTGCTTTGACCTAATATGTTTCTTATTTGTGGCTAATAAATTGTTTTAGATGTTTGCACCTGTGCCTTAGTAGGCTGAGGACTCAGTAACAAAAATAATCTCACTTGGCAAAACATGCTTGCTTGTAGCTACTATTTTCTCACCTGACAGTGTGCCAAACACAAAAAGTAGCAGCGTATGATGCACCGGATCTACAGTATGCCTCTTGCGTTTTGTCTACTAGTTTAGGAGTAAATCTAATGGAACATGCATTTAGCGGCTTTGCGCACGCCTACCTTCCACGGTTGTGCTCTGTCTCGGAAAATAACCAGGTTTCAGCGGCGCCATACCTTACTCTACCGTGACTCATCGCTCATCTCTTCCTCGGGAGCGCCAGAATCGCTGGACGCCGAATCAAGCAAATCCAATTCCTTGGTCCGCCCAGCTTTGCTCACGTCTAGAATGTACGCACTCATGAATAAGTCCAATTTTATGTTGTCTGGTAGATGAAGTGTGGTGATAAGTGATCTGCTCGAACAGTCGTTCGAGGCCGATTCAACGAGATGTGAACTCATATCTTTGCGGTAAGTAGATAGAAGAAGTAATATAGTGTCACATACCGTAGCTGCTTACGATCATCGAAGAACTTTTTTTCTACCTTGCTTGATAATATGTCGTCTTCCTTCTTTTCAAAGAAGACATGCCTTTGAGTTCAAGTAGCAAATCAAAGAAAGGTGAGAGAAAGATTGGCTTCGCCCATATCGGAATTTCCGACAGCCATGCTTAAACCATACCTTGACTTTGAATTGACAGCGACTGCAGCTTGAAGTCTGGCTGTTCCTGGTTTCGTCAGGTATCCTACATCGTCAACGGAAGAGAATCGAACATTAAGAGAGACCGATAGCAGTGACATATCAGACCAAGAGATAACGGAAAGAGATTGCATCACCTTTCTGTCCCAAAATGTCCATGAAAATCACCCTGAACCAAGATAAGCGATGGAGAACACTCAATTGATGACATTTCTGTGGAACCGACGGTCCAGACTGTGTGCCCAAACCTCTTGAAGTGAACCACCCGTCGCCCTCATTGCTCGGAACACTCCCACCGAGGATAGCGCGTCCTATAGAATCCACAGGTATCGTAACCTCTTTCGTTCTTATGGTGTCAAACGTAGTGAGTACAACGTCAAATCCGGCACATTTTCCGGCAATGTTCGCGAGCTTGCGAAGACTTGATTGTATCCCCGCGTGGTCTGGATTGACAACGATGTCACGATAGGTGGTTAGTTGTATGTGATATTGCGAGCACTGCGCACTGCATCAAGGAAAACGCCAAAACGGTCACTCACTTAACACAGAAAGCGAGGTATATTCGCGCAGGGCAACCTCCCACTGCTCAATATCGTCTTTCCCACGACAAACAATTAAAGTCCCACCCGCGAGGATATCGTAGTCTTTTGGAGGCGCATTGGATGACGGAGTGAGACGTTTGGCTAACAATGGCTCGGTTACGGCACGCTGATGTAACCGCGCAGATTTCCTAGTCTGGATCAAGAGTTTGGATGCAACAGATAAAATTTGACGAGCAGTCATTGAAAGAAGAGCCGCCGATGATGAATAGTCGCATTCGTCGTTCCCTGCCCCGGTCTGCGCCCGTGCCTCCTTTTCGACCAAAAAGCTTAGACCTGCATTCAAACGCGCAGCGACGCGGCTTGGGAAGTCTGATATTGGATCTTTGAAGCAGGGTTCCGGGTCGGAAAGAGATTTGTCAGACTCGGATGATTCACCCCCCCGAGAACCACGGGCAACGTCGATGGGGGCTGTTCGGAGGACCGACTTGGGATCTCCGTTCCCTTTTCGTCTCGCTGTGCCAAAAGCCTTGTTTGCCTTCTTCGATGATTTGGACTTATTGTTCAGGGAAATCTTGTCCTTGTCCTGCTGACGACAACGCAGCGGGTCCAACTTCCAGTTCACGCCATCGCGAAGTCTGATATCCATGGGCGCTACTTCCTCGAGTGAATCCATCCCCAGTTCATCCGTGGTCTTCGCTCGTCGGCATAGATTCCGCACCGTTTGTATGGGATCATCTTCGTCTGCATTATTCTCCTTCTCCTTCGAGCGCTCTTCGTCGTCGCCATCGTGCACTCTAAGCTCTGACAAGCTAGCCTCCTCCGTCCCCCTGCGATCGCCTCCTCGTTGCCTTGCTGATCCTCGCTCCGACTGCTTCAACATCATCTTCTGAGATGCGCAATCGAATCGTATGGCCCTCTGCCGCGCCGGGGAGTCTCCGTCCCCGTCGTCTCCGTCTCTATCCAATTGCGTAGACGTCAGCTCGGCGTTGGCGGTACGAAAGGCGTACGGCCCATCCCACTGCGAGGCTGGTCGTTCTGCCTCGTTACGATTTCCGACGATGCCCCCATCGCCGTCGCCGTCATAGTCGTCGTCGCAATCACGGTCTGCGTGGTCCTCGTCGTAGTAATCCTCTTTGCCGCCTTCGAAAACCACATCGCCATCGTCATTGTCGAGTGCCGAGAACCGACTGTCTTCGTCGCTTGCGCGGCGGTCGCCATCAAACGCTCCGATGTTGTCGTCGTCGTCGGTTCCGTGACGCGCCGCCGCGACGGCGCTCCTCTTCCTCACCGGGTCGTCGTCGCCCTCGCGATCGCGACGCGGAGTCAAAACGTCGATCGATCTGCTGCCCTCCCCCACCCCCCCATCTTCGCCTTCGTCGTCGTCGTCGTCGTCGTCGTCGTCGTATCGGTGGGGGGGACAATCATCCAGCCCGTCGCACGAGTACCGCCGTTGTATCGGACTCGCGCCCATCACGCCGAAGAACGCATCGTCGTCCCTATCGTGCGGGAATGCCGTCCCGCCCCCCGCGCGGTCGCCGCCGCCGCCGCCGCCGCCACCGAAACGACCGAGGAAGGAATCGTCCACGTCGTCGTCGTCGTCGTCGTCGTCGCGACCTCCGCCGCCGCCCCTGTGACGCGCCCTCGAGCCGCGCTTGCCGGAATTGGAAGCGCATCGCTTCGACGAGGCGCGACGGCCGCCGCCGCCGCCGTGGGCGAGGAGGGGGGGGGGGGTCAATTCGTTCGTCTGGGCCGCCAACGGGGACAACAACATCCGGCGACTGTTCCGAGCGCGTTCGACGCGCTCCTCCTCCTCCTCTTCCTCCTCCTCCCCCCCCGACGTACTACCGCGATCGTCGTCCTCCCCGTCGGACAAGAGGATCGCGCTCTCGTCGAGCAAAAGCGACGTGGATCGCCTCTTCTCCGAGAAGGAGCGGTGGACGCGGGAATAATCGTCGCGATCGTCATCGTCGTAGTCCCCCAACGTCGTCCTCGTTTCGTGCAGGAGAGACGCGGATCGCCTCGACGACGCGTCTTGATCGTCTCCCAAAGTCGTCGCGTCGTCGTCCGGACCTCCGAGGGTGGAGCGCAGTCGGAATTCCCCGTCGTCGTCCTCCCCGTCGTCGTCCCCCCCCGGGGTCGTCTTCTCGATGCCCCGCGTCCCGTCCGGACCCTCCTCCGGCGCATCCCCAACCCCCGCACCCGCGCACGACAATCGCGCCAGGAGTCGATCGACGTCCTCCATAGCCCCCCCCCTCTCGTTCTGCCCCATCCTCTTGTAATCCGGCAACGACGAGTCCACGGAGCGGAGGTTGGTCCGCGTACGGGCCTCGTGGAGTGTTATGGCCCTCGAGACGGACGCGTCGTGATCGCGGAGGTACGCCGCCTCGTTGGGCCCCGGAGCCCGCCGACGGCCGGTGGTCCTCGTCTCGACGCCGCCGCCCTCGCCGCCGCTCCGGCGCCGCTCCCCCCCCCCCGTGACGGGTTCATTCTCGTCGTCGCCGACGTCGTTCTCGTCGCCGTCGTCGTCGTCGTCGTCGCCGCCGTCGTCGTCGTCCGGGGTGGAGGATTCGCACACGCCGCGGTCGCATGCGTCCTTCCGAACGACGGCGACGCTCATGTTCGCGAGGAGGGCCGTCGTGGCGGGACTCATCATCGTCGTTGTTACGTCCGTCGGGGGATCGGAGGACGGTGGAGACGTCGTCGCTTCCCCCTCCTCGGCGGGGGGGGGGGAGCGGTAGTAGGCCATTTCGCCCGTTCGCTCGGGGGCCGGTCCTTTGCGAAGGCGAAGGGTGTCGGTGGCACGGCGGCGGCGGTGGTCGACAGTGGTGGTGGTTGGCGGCGGCCGACAATGTTGTCTTTCAGGCAACTCTGTTCTCTACGATCTGATTGTGTTATGACATTTTTTGGCGATTATGATGTGTGCCCGATCCTATCTACTATCGTAATACTAGAGAAGATGGTAAAAAATAGTAGACAATCATTCAAAAACACAGGGTGAGTCGCAAACACACCACGAGAATTCGTCGATGGGACTACGTTCGCATCTTTGCGATTTCTGGAACACACACTACTTCTTATCCCCACTCGCGGACTGATCGGTTGGAAGTACGCGTGGATGGAGAAGTATGGTATGAAATGAGTCGCACACACGACATGAACATCCCGCATGTTCCCATCATAATATCGCGATCAACATATTCGAAATCAACTAACAGCAACATCTCTGCCCTCGTCTCGAATCATGCCAACCTTGGGACTCATCTCTGCACCGGATGCATCCGATGCTCCTCCTCCCGCTGATGCGCCGTCTCGGCCACCACCTGCTACTCCTCTACTGAAACTTCTTGACGAGAAGAAGTACCTCGCCTACGACGCAGGCGAATACATCATAGACATCGAGGCCGAGGAGGATGAGATCGAAGACGAGACCGTCTTCGATGCCGTCAATCTCGCCGCCAGATTGTGGTCGAAGGAAGGCCAACAGACCCATCAGTTCCGGGAGGCTGTCTGCAATTTGTTTTCCTTGGGCTTGTCTCGTGCCGATATATCGTACACTCTCCGTCAGTCTGTTCATGCCGAGCCCATGAGGGACAAGTCTAGCGATCCTCTGTACAAGACAATTCACAGACAAATCATATACATCTCGCATGGGGAAACTGAAAAGCTAAAAGTGGGGGTATGGGGACAGACGACCGATACGTAATCTATGCATGTACGGACGGACGGACGGACGGACTCACAGACGAATTAATCTGGGGGGGGCGCGCGGGCTAGCTGGATAGGTAACCTACGGTTCCTCCAGGTAAAATATTGACCACTCTACATCATATGTACGCCCCCGCCCCCGCCGCCCCATCCTTCGAACCCACGCAAAGCAATACGCAAACAACGCCATCGTACTAACGCGACCCGGAAGAATACTTTTATAAAATAAAATGGACGCCCACGCCGACGCCGTGGCCCGCGCCAAGGCCATAGCCGCCCGGCTCGCGGGGCTGTCGTCCGTCGCCGCCCCCGCCGTGCCCGGGGGCGGGCATTACTCCCATCCCCCGGCCGCACTGTCGTCGTCGTCGTCGTCGTCGACGAGCGGTGCCCCCGACGCCGCCGACGTGAGCGCCATGCTCGACGCGGCCCTCGGTGGCGGCGGCGGTGGAGGAGGGGGGGGAGGAGAAGGGATCGATCAGCAGCATCCGGACCTGTCCCGCAAGCGCGGGGTCGAGGCGGCTCTGGCGTCGCTCATCCCCGGCCTCGGCACCACGTATTCGGACTCGTCGTCGAAGCGACCACGGGGCGCCGGCGACGGGGGGGGGGGCGACGATCACGAGTCCGTGAAGAAGATATGGATCCCCTCCGATCGCAATCCAGGCTACAATTACGTGGGGCTGCTCATCGGCCCGGGTGGGTCCAAGCAGCGCGAGCTCATCGCGAGCTCGGGGGGTGGCGTGCGCATATCGATAAGGGGGAAGGGGAGCAATTCCAAGGGCGGGGAGGAATCCGTGCCGGGAATGCCCGAGGAGCCGCTGCACGTACTGCTGGAGGGGAGGAAGGACAGCGTCGACAGGGCTGAGAAGCTCGTCAGGGAGCTCCTCGAGGACAGCGAGGCCGCCGACAGGGAGAAGGCCAGGCAGCTCGGATCGATGAACCCCGACCAAGCCTCGATTGGGGGGGGGGCGTCGGCGGTCGACGGGGTCCTGCCCGCGGGGGGGTACACCCCCAAGCCCGTGGCACAGATCCTCGGCCAGACCCACGCCGGCTCGTCGTCCCTCTCCGCCTACGGTCCCCCAGGATCCTCCGACCTCGGCGGCGGCGCCGCGACGACGCTGGAGGAGAAGATCGGCATCCCGAACGGCGTCGTGGGATTCGTCATCGGACGGGGGGGCGAATCCATAGCCTCGATGCAGCGTAGGACCGGATGCCGGGTGCAGATACAGAAGGAGCACGAGATGGCCCCGGGGACGAGCATGAGGGTCATCACCCTCACGGCGAACGATCCCGGAGCGATATCGGACTGCAGGGCGATCATCGAGGGGATGGTCAGGGAGAGGATGATGGCGAACGTCGGCGGAGGCGGCGGCGCCGGGGGTGGGGGGATGTCCGCGGGTGGGGCGGGACTCGGGTTCGGCGGCGGGGGGGGCGGCGGCATGATGGGGGGAGGTGGGGCGGGCGCCGGCCCAGGGTACAACGCCTCGTCGCAGATGGCGCAGCTCCAGAAGGCACTGTCGGAAGGTCAGGCGCACGTCACCATACAGGTCCCGGACGCGGACGTCGGCCTGATCATCGGGAAGGGTGGGATGCAGATTCGGAACATACAGGAGAAGTCGGGTGCGAACGTGCAGATACCGCAGGTGGCCGACGCGAACAACCCCCTCGTGAGGACCGTGAACATCACCCACCCCAACAGGGAGGGGGGGGAGTTCGCGAAGCAGATGATCGAGGAGGTTTTGGCGACGAAGTTGGCGAATAATGCCATGGGGGGAGGAGGCGGGGGGATGATGGGGGGCGGGGGGATGATGGGAGGCGGAGGCGGTGGGGAGACCACCATCCAGCTCAACGTGAGTAGTGTTTCGTCCTTGTTCTTTTATGGTTGTTGCTTCGCGTTGTTCGTTGGGGGCGTGAAAACGCATGCCTTGTTTGAGATGCGGGGGAGGGGGCTGAGGGTGGTGGTAGGCGGGAGGGGAAGCTTGCACCGACGGAAAAGAGGCTCAATCGGCGGTCCGATCCGAACGATGAGGGGAAGAGTTGGAACATGAACTCACAAGTCTGTGATAAGTATGGTGCCACGATACCATTTCGATACCATTTCAATATCGCGATGTGCTTTCACGCCGTCATATTTGGAGCAGCCTTTATCTTGTATTGCGTTATTCTTCAAGCCTTGTTTGAGCTACCTTGCGGCCTAGTAACTCCAGTCTTCGTGTCGAGAGTCGAGAGCAGGGTGTGACTCAATGCTTTGACGTGCCCTCGTTTCTTAACCGTCGCCCGAATACGCGTCTCTCGTCTTTTGCCCTTTTCTTCATTCGTCGTCCGCATTATTTTCTCGACCTGCCCGATTCTCCCCCCCCCCCCCCCAAGTGTCCCGACAAGGACGTCGGGATGGTCATCGGACGGGCTGGGTGCGTCATCAAGCAGATGCAAACCACGACGCGCGCTCGCATCCAAATCCCTCCGATGGCCGCGCCCGGGTCGATGTACCGTGTCATTTCCGTGACCGGGAGCTCCGAGGCCTGTCAGCAGGTGAAGCAGATGATCGAGACGATCGTCGCTGAGCAGAGCTCGCAGAGCGTCATGTCCGGGGCGGCGTTCACGAACGGCAACCAGTACGGACAGCAGCAGCAGCAGCAGCAGCAGCAGCAGCAGAATTACTACGGACAGCAGCAGCAGGCGTACGGCCAGCAGCAGGCATACGGCCAACCCGCCTACGGGGGGCAGATGTACGGGGCGCCGGCCGCGCAGAAGGCGGACTACTCGGCGGAGTGGGCGGCCTACTATGCCGCGCAGGCCGCCGCCGGCCAGGGAGGCGGGGCCGCCGCGACGGCCGCGACGACGACGGCCTACACCGCCGCCGCACCCGCCGCCGCCGCCGCCGCGCCAGCTGTGGCGACGGGGCAGCAGCCCGCCCATGACGCGTACTACGAGGTCTTTTGGCAGTACGCCGCCTACTACGGCGAGGAGGCGGCGCGGACGGTGAGTCGTCGCTCCTGCGGAGCACGATGGAACGAAATGCCGTCTCCGAAACAACCCACGTTTGTTTGTTGTTCGTTCATTCGTTCTGACCTCGATTTGCATTTCTTCATCGATCTTTCATCTTCACAGCATTACGGAGCGTGGTCGCCTCCGGTCGGCACTCCCAACCCGAATGCCGCCGCCGGCGTTGCCGCCGCCGCCCCGGCCCCGGCCCCGGCATCAGGGGCTGCCGCCGCGGGGTCGGAAGCACAGGACGTCCATGACTCGAGCGTGCGCAAGGTATCCAATTTGCCTGCGTGGATGACGAAGCAGTGAAGAGGAGATAGGGGAGAGGGGGAAGGCAAGTTTGTAGTACATGGAACGCCTGTGAGAAAAAAATACACGCGGGTGGAGCCTCTTCGTGAATTTTTCGTCATTGATTTTGATACCATGAAAATTTCGTCCTTGGTGTGATGTGATTTGATATCTTTCTTGTGTGGATTTCGTGTGAACTTTATCTCGTGGTGTGATGTATTTTGTATTTGAGAATATGAATTGCAGTTTATCCGCGTTACTTAGCTCGTCGCTTCATCAAGTCAGAAAATTGCAAGGTGGGGGGGTAACACTACCGGTATGGGAGAAGGATATCTATCGGTAAACAATACTTGATCATTATTTGACACGATTTGTTTTACTTTTTGCCTGTATATGATGCCACGTAGCATAATCACGCTACCGTAAAAAGTAAACTATACATTCTCATTGTGCTCCTTTCACATCTCGGATCCCGAGGTTTCCATTTTCACTTCGCGTTGATGATTGGAACGTAGAGTAGTAGTGGCACGGGGAAGAGACTCAAGGGATCCAGATGATGGCAGCAATGATGAAACCTCCTTGCTATTTGCGAAACCAATATTTTTTTTTTTGCATGGTGGAGGTCAACTTATCGGGCTTTAGTCCTATGAGATTCAGTCGACCTCGTTGGTAGATGTTTGCTTCTTGACCCCCTTCTTCATGGGGATTAGCTGATGAAGTAATGCGGGGGACTGTCAACTCCTGGGCGGGTATAATGATCGACAATTTTAATGACATTCAAGAGATGAGGTTTCATTGTCTTGTTCGTACGTAAGAACATTTCTCTCGCAACAATGCGAAACGCCTCAATAGTTCCTCTTGACTCAATAGCCATCGCACAATTCAGAAGATCTTCCCGGAAATCTTCGGGTTTGCCCTCACCGCGTAAGGCGACAGCATTGCCTGTTATGTTAGCATCCCAGATGGCTTCCCTGATGCATTCAATGGGCATGCTTCTCATATCGCCGTCGTGGGGAGGGAAATAGAAGAATTTTGGAAGGATGAAAAGAGACCCGGGAGCACTGTTGCGTCTTCGATTTTTCACAGTTGAAAAGAATTTCTGTCTTTCCTCGTGAAATAAGTGAATTTTGTCACCTGGCTCCTCATTGCCGAAAGTGAACACCCAATCCTCGTCGTCTTCCTCCTCGTCCTCCTCCTCTTCCTCATTCTCCAAAACGTCAAAATAATAGGTGGTATACAACATCGTTTTCAAATCTGTGTTGAAAATACCGATCTCATCATCGATCAATCTCATGGCATCGTAAACGAGTTTTTTCGCCGCAATGAAATCCTCGCGACTGAGATGACTAAAGGGAACTTCTCCACCCACGTTTACTTTCTTTACGCGAGAGTGCAAATCTTTGACCTCGTTGAAATCATCCTCGCCCAGGCCGCAATCTCCGACTTCGTACCTCGAAGTCTGGTCTTCCGGTTCTAGATGAGACGAAGAATAGAAGACACCCAATTTTTTGTTGATGTACGCCGACAAAGTCGCGGTCTGCTGCTGCGCCGCCATCAATCGTGCGACCTCCACCTCGGTCGCGGCAATGCGCCTCTTCCTACGCTCGACTTCCTCCTCCATCGCCACCCGATGGGATTTGCTCGTGGCGCCGAAGCTCACGAGGCTCCGAACGCCGAGAAAGCGGACAACATTCTCAGCAATGACACCGGAGTGTTCGAGGAGGGATCCGACGCCACCTTCCGGCTTCGCACCTGATTCAACCCTCGGGAGCATCATCTTTCCACCTACATTGTCGCCCGCGTCACCGCATGGGCCTTCCTTCCTCTGGAGCTGTTTGCGGCATGTTCCTACGATGATGCGTTTGTCCATCTTCGAACGACTCTATTATTTTTGTTTGGCCAGGCACCTCTTTTTTGACACATAGGAATCAAAAGATTCTACGGAGGAATTCGATTCTTTGTCGTACCGAAGCCAAAGACCCAGCCAAGGCACAGCTACATAGAGCTGGACTGCTTCATGGCCAATAATCCTAAATCCCTCTCGATACTCCTCGCAATAGTAGTAGCATCCTCCGCCGCGGTCACAGTCAGCGCGCTCGTCGCGTCCGACATTCGCCCTGCGACGCGGCATCATCACCCCCCAAACTTCCCAGTCGTCGACCACTCGACGGGGAGGAGGACTTCGACCCCCGCGTCTTGGTCGTCTCCGTCTGTCCTTCTCGCCTCCTCCTCCTCCTCCGCGAGTGCGATGATTACGACGGATTATTCATCCCGCGACGACGACGACGATAGCACGACAGTGGTGGCGGAAGGCGGCGCGAGCGTCGCGTTCCTGGGCAACTCGATCCAGTACTACAACGACTGTCCCCGCTTCCTGTCCAACCTTGCCGGGGGATCGATATCACGGCAGGATTCCTGTTTGCGCGGCGGCGCGACATTGACTTCGCTGTGGGAGAGGGGCAACGGCATGGGACGGAAGTTCGCGACGAAGAATGCCGAAATGAGGACGACGACTGCGGGGGGGGAGGGGGAGGGGGTCGCCGCCGCGGTGGTTTACGACGTTGGCGAGCCGACGGTCCGGGCGCTGCTGTCCGGGTGCTACGACGACGACGACGACGACGACGACGACGACAAAGACAAAGACGGTGGTGGAGGAAGGGGGGGACAACGATGTTTGGAAAAAGGAGGACGAGGAGGACGACGAGGGGGGGGGTGGGACTTCGTGGTTCTGAACGATCACACTCAGGGTCCCGCGCGCGACGAGAGCCGGAGGCAATCCCTGGAGGTCCTGCTGGAAAAGTACCTACCCCTGATTTATGAGAACAAGTCGACGCCGATAATCATCGAGACCGCCGCCTACCGGTATCCCGGGATAAATCACTCCGAGGACTTGGGGAAGACGCCGCGCGAATTCCAGGAGCGCGTCCGGGAGGGGGTGCTCTCGTACGTCGAGGCGCTCCGATCTCCCGGCCTCCTCCTCCTCCCGCCGGGGGGATCGGGATCGCCGTCGATCGTCATCGTTCCCAGGATGGCACCCGTGGGCACCGCGTACCTGCGCGTGCACGACGACGATCCCGTGGCGTGGGGGGCGTTGTTCGACCCGATCGATCACTTCCACCCGAGCCCGTCGGGCACCTTCCTCCAGGGGTGCGTGCTGCACTGGACGATGTTCGGCCGTCCGCCGCCGCACCTACCGCGCACGGAGGGGGACATTCGGGATCTTTGGAGGGACGCGAGGGTTATGCACGACGCGAGGGACGGCGGGATCGGGCCGATCCCCCTGCCGAGTCCGACGATGGCGGAATATCTGTGGAACGTCGCAGGGGAGGTGTGTTCGCCGCCCGCCTCCTCCTCCTCGTTGTGAGTAGGGGTGAGGAGTGGGAAGACCGAACGAACCCCTGGATTTGTCCATTTGACGATATCCCACGCCGAGATTTCGCAAGTTGCCATGTCGCTCGCAACAAGATGAGGGATGATCGAGCTCGGATGGTCGGAGAGAACCAAAACTTCTCGTCAACGCCCCGTCCCTGCTGCGGAGATTCACGGATGGATGAAGCACGCGTCCGCAGCATGGTCCATCTCCGGCGAAAAGCTCAAACTAATGACGCAGCCTAAGAATATACAACCACGTTGCCTTAGATCCCTCGAACTAATTCTTTGAGACACGCTGGTCTAGTGGGCGCAAAGACTCAAGTGTGGCGCAGAGTGTAACTACACTACCGCGGAAAATTTATTTGTGCATTTCTGGCGTAAGTATATTTATCAAGATTGACAGCTAAGGAGAATGTTAAACCCTAGGACGAGGCAAGAAACGAAGTTCACTGGAGAGCGTGCGTGCCTGGAAGATACATCCAACGACGCAGCTCGCATCCAAGTCCGACGGATGGGTTACACCCGAACATTATATGCCAAGTGGTCCGCGGGATCGGCTTTGCTCCCGCGTTCGGCCTCGTTGGCGTGGTTCACGGCCGCATGGTACACCCGCATCGTCGTGTAGAACATCCACATGAGCGTCACGGGAATGAGAGTACGAATGTCGAACACCTCCGACGAGTCAGTTTTCTTCAGGCCGAAAAAGTTGTAGATGAGATTCGGATGACAGTTCTCCAGTGCGACCGAACCGAGACAACCGACGATGAAACCCAACACGACAAGGTTGCACAATGCATCCAAGATATCTTCTTTGTGCGGATTTTCGTCTTCGTCGGCTCCGTCGTTATCGTTGATGAAATGGCATTTGGAGGCGAACCAAAGGAGGACGGTGACGGTCACATACGGACAGACGAAAATCAGCAGACCAAAGGCAGTAGGTGTCCAAGTGGAGCCGAAAAGGAAGAAGTGCAATACATTCAATAATTCGAAGGAAATTACGCCGACGACCGCCATGATCAACCCGAGTAAAAATGCGAGAAGCGCGCCTTTGGTCGTGTGCGTGGACTTGGTCGCGGTGGTGTCTCGCGTGAGAGGAACGCCAACATAGATATCGCCATCTTGGACTCTGTTCTGGAAAGAGGAGGAGGTGGTCATCATTTCTGCGTTGATTTCTGTTTGGACAATGTTCGATTTTTGTGTGGTGCATCTCCAAAAACATAAAACGAAAATCAGTCCAGATTCACCGTGGGGTTTGAAAGAAACTGCTCCCGTGGATCCGGACACACAACCCCATGATGGACCTCCAGAGTCACCTTACAGGTGCGACTCATCTCTCTGTGTCGGCGTTGATTTCTTACACCCAGATTTTCTGTAATTGTTCTCACGATTATACCAAATCTTCAAGTCCCTTACTGGACAGGATGTATCCTATTTGGGAATTTTCGTGTCAAGGGCTACACTGTCATGGGCATTTCTGTTCACGGTTAGAGCGATGGGGTGCTCAGTGAGCAGCGTAAAGTCTGATAATGTGTGCATAATGTGGCCTGTTGGAAGGAAACGAGTAAGGCGGGGTTTAGTGTCGGCATGTGTATTCTATTGGGTGGTTGGAACAGTCAGCGGGTATCTAATCATGCTGGCACAAGCATCTAGAATATTGGTGGACTTTTCCATTTGTGCTGTTTTACTTTCACCGCATGTGAACAGATCATGACTAAGTACCCCGTCCTTTGTCATATCTAGGCGATTGCAATATGAAGAAATACAAGAGCCATCGACAAGATTGGTGAATTGAGCCAATGGTTTTGGAGGGAGGTGGATTGTGCAGCCNTCATGCCGAGCCCATGAGGGACAAGTCTAGCGATCCTCTGTACAAGACAATTCACGGACAAATCACATACATCTCGCAGCAATCTCAGAAGAAAGCGTCCCGATCGAAAGTAAAGGGATTGGTGGTCGAGGTGCCTCCGTGCGGTGGAGAGGGCAAACCGGAGAGCAAGATCATTGTGGCAGAAGAGCCTCATGTGTCAGTTGCACGTTTGGATGTCAACTTTAATAGCAGCCCAGGAGGTAAATCACGAGACATCAACGCCAAGCACGAAAGATCGGCCGCCGCGAACGAAGACGAGGCCGTCGATCTCGCCGCCAAGTCGTGGTCCAAGGGCAGGCAGACCCACCAGTTCCGGGCGGCGGTCTGCGCTTGTTTTTCCCTCGGCTTGTCTCGGGCGGACATTGCAGTTCGCATCCGTCGGTACGTTTGTGCCGAGCCAATCGCGAGCAAGTCGAGCGATAAATTGTACAAAAACATTTACGGTCAGATCGCGTACGCCACTCGCGCGTTGAGAACGTTCGAGTCGAAGGGCGTGGCGAGCGGCAAGACGGGTAACGTTGGAACGGCAGGCGGAT
>JALLOS010000203.1:0-15552 GCA_036939435.1 Stephanodiscus minutulus
ACTCTCCTTGAAGCGTCACTTGATGATAAAAGTCTCATATTTGTCAGCAGGAAACCTTTGAAGAGTAATGTGAAGATTTCTATTCTGGATATCATTTATCGATGTTATCGTGATGGTCACCAATTCAGTCCCCTCCTGACGATTCAGAATCAATACGACGACGATTTCTTCTTCAAGTCACAGCTCGAGGGTCTCATCAACAGAAAGATGGTCGACATTGTAACGAAAAAACGCGTTGCGAGGAGTATACGGCTATTGACATGTCCGTTAAGAGCCTAGCAGTTTGGCATTCGTACCTGGGTAATCATGCAAGGTGGATCCTAGGCGTGAGGCATGGCAAGGAGAGGGGTGCGAGGAAACGCAAACGCAAACTCTGCAGCCAAGACGGGTGCAGTAAACATGTCTGACAAGGCGGAGTCTGTATCAAGCATGGGGCGAGAGAGAAACTTTGCAGCCAAGACGGGTGCGGCAGGTATGTCCAACAAGGCGGAGTCTGTATTAAGCATGGGGCGAGAGTGAAGCGCTGCAGCCAAGACGGGTGCATCAAACAAGTCGTACAAGGCGGAGTCTGTGTCCAGCATGGGGCGAGAGTGAAACGAAGGAGGAGTCTGTGACAAGCATGGGGTGATAGTAGTAATACGCAAATGCTTTGAATATCATGTCATTACTCGTGCTTTTGTAAGAGAAGTAGACGTCCGAACCGAAGTAAATTTTCAATAGAACGATATAATTTGTGTTTATCTAAATTTCGTAACGTGCAGTCGAAATCATGTCATCAATCTCCGTCGCAGCCAAGCGCAGCTTGAATTGAGCCACAGCCAGCTCCCGCTGGGTATTGGCGAGTGTCTCTATGAGTTCCGCATTTTCTTCATACAGCTTTTCTAACATGGGAGTTGACCCCTTTCTGAGCTCAGGCAGGTCAGGTGACAGTTCTGGAGATGGTTGGTCTTCGTCATTTGGGTTTTCCTCCAAAGCATGTGAATCGGCCGATAAATTGCTCAGGAAAACTGATGGGCTAAAATCAGACATGAAATCCCTCTTACTTGCATGTTTCACCAACTCGTCATGAGTGGTGGCTGCTGAAGTATGTGTATTGACAGAAAAAGACGGAACACTGCTTTGGGCGCTTTGGGCCAAGGATGAGTCGTCATTGATTACCGAGTGACTTTCATTCGAGGTTGGGTCCACAAGATAATCATCCATCTTTGTCAGGTCCATAGGGTGATCATTGAGCTCTTTCTTTGATGGGTCAAATGGAAGATCATTGATGATTCCATACAAGAATTTTCTTTCTACCATTCTATATGCTTCGGGAGTTTCTGTCACGGTAGACGCATCGTAGTCTTCTATGTTTTGAGGAGCTTCAACTTCCAGATGGTAATTCTCTCCGGTGGAAATGGCATTCAGAGCTTGAGACAGTATGGTATCCAACGACCTGTGTGACGCCTGTAATGGCTGGGATGCAATATCTGGGCCAGCCTCGGAAAGCTCAAGTTCCTCCCTAAATAGTGCCCTTCGGCGAGATTTCGTCTCGATGCGAGAGAAAAGGTCACACTTTGTTCTCTCTGACTTTGCCTTGACGATGGCCAGTTTTTTCAAGTGGATGCGGAACTTCTTTGATGATTTTACATGTCTTATTAATTCCAGACCAGCTGGTGGTGGTTGATCAGCGGTATCATTCGGGTTATAATCATCGTCATGAGTGAGTAACTTCTTCGGTGATGCAACACTCCTCAATAATTCCAGACCAGCCGCTGGTGGTTGCACAGCAGTTTCATTCCGGTGATCATTTTCATCATGCTTCTGGTGATCATTTTCATCATGCTTCTGGTGTTCATTTTCATCATGCTTCAACGTCCCCTGGTACGCATCGAACAAACTATACAAATCCTCCAACGACGCAATCGTTTGGTTGGATCCTGCAATATTTCTCGCCTCGGACTCAACTGTCTTCTCCGATAACACATCCAATAATTTTGATCCTGTTCCATTTGCAGTTTTCCCCTCTTTCTTCCCCTCCCCCTTCCCTTCCTTCTGGTGTTCCTCCTTATCCTCCTCCTCGACGCAGCTGCGTTCCTCCACAGTTTCCTCCTCGCAGCTGCGTTCCTCCACCGTTTCGAGTTCATAACTTCGTTGTTGAATCACTTCATAAAGATTTTCGCCACTGTTGAGATCATAAATCCTCAAGTACTTATTGCCATCACGGTCGGTAATGATGTTGTTTTCGGGTGCAGCCGCATGAGCGGTCAATGACGATGACGTCGATAACTTCTCGACACTCTCATTGTCATCGCACATGGCATCTCCAACTTCCTCCTTCAGCATGAACTTCGGCTGGTCAACATGGGAATAATCAGGCTCCGCCGTCGTTGCCATCCCTCTCCACTCGTGCACCCAAAAGTTTCTGAGGTTGGAAAAGTTCTCCTTGGCCAGGGAGGGTTCGCCGTTGTCTCCTGGTAAAACATCCGGGACCGTCGATGATGACGGTGACATCGAACGAGCTACTTGGACTTTTCCCAATGACAACATGCTCGATTCCGACGGGACCGTCACCAGATCTGATTCGCAGGAATCTAACTCGAAATCGCCGTCCTGCTTTACATCGCTGTCGTGCTTGGCCCACGGCCTGCTGCCGCCACCTGAGCTCCCCAACGAATACTCTTGCTTTACGATATCCCTAATGAAATCGGGGATTTCGCCGCCTTTCAATCCTATGGATGCAGGTTTGATCGATTGCACTCTGTAATCGGAGTCGAAGTAATCTCCGGGCTCATCAAGCTCGGCAGACTTGGTGTCTTCGTCCTTGTCATCGGTGGATTCGGCCGCTGATGAGCCCGTGACTGAAGTGTAGACTTGATGGAAAGATTCCAAAGTCGCGTGAGTTTCCTTACTCTCGTTGCTCTCCTCCCCCATCGACTGTCCCCGTTTCACGGGCGGCGGGTCGTCCTTGATGACTGCATCGAGGGAAGACGACGATTGAGATTGGCCGCAGTCGCTCTCCAAGCTATGGCGTAATTGGATCACATGATGCACGCTTTGGTCCTCGCCCATCCTTCCGTCCTCGCCGTGCTGGCCGTCGCGGCTGCATTTCCTACCGCCCGTCAGGTCGTGTATCTTGAAAGGACCGAACGGTTGCGACGGCGAGGACGATGCCCCGTCGTCGATCGGATCGCAATCGTAACCCCGTCCGTACCAACTGCCGCACGCGAGAAACTCATCGGGGTTGTCTTGACTTTCCCGATCCCCAAATTCGTCCACGCCCGTCGGCGATGCCTCCGTCGCGTTCGTCGTCTTCCTCGTCATGCGCGCTGGCTTGCTCGGTCCGGCGACCTCCGCCGGCACGCGTCCATCCCCCCCCCGGCGACCGTTCGACCACTCCTCGCCGGCGCCGAGGGAGGGGATCAATAACGCCGCCGCCGTGCCCACCGCCGAAGACGACCTCTGCCCGCCGCCCCGCGGCTGCGGCCCGACGTCCATCATCTCCTCCACGGGCGTCATGAGTATCACGTCGCCGTTCTCCGTGGGCGTGACCGTCACCGCGCACGACGGATTGCTGCCCCGTCCGACGACGAGGTACCGGCTCGCGAAGTCGCCTCGCGCCGTCGTGGCGCGCGCGTCCTCCTCCCGCACATCGTCGTCGTCCTCCTCCTCCGTCTCGGCGTCGCCGTGCGACTCGATCGGCGTGCGATAGGAGGACGTCGCAGTCGTCACGTTTTCTACGTCGTCGACGACGACGACATCGACCATCGCACCGAAATCATCGACCTCTGGAACGCCGAACATCACCTCCTCGCGCGTGAGGTGGGCATCGAGGTCGATCGTCGACGAGCTCTCCGCGATGGCCAACCCGATGTCGTCGTCGTCGTCGTCGTCTCCGTCGTCGTCGCATTCGGCGGCGAACGCGGCGGCGAACGCGGCGGCGGCGACCGAGTCCGCGCCGTCGTCTTCGCGATCGTCGCCGCCGTCGCCGCTCGCGACGAGAAGACTGCTGGCCGGGGATGACTCGTTCGTGCCGCCTCGACGAGATAGCAGCGACGATCTCCCCGTCGTCGTCGACGACGACCCGTCGGGGATGACGACCCGAAGACCCGCCAGGGAGGAGGATTCGGTAGTGTCCTGACGAGAGAGTAGCGACGAAGATTGCATCGTCGCGGCAGACGGCGCGAAGAAGGCGGCGCCCTGCTCGCGACCCCCGCTTCCCGCCGCGGCGGCGTCGGCGGCGTCGCCGCCGTCGCCGCCGGCCGCGTCGGCAACCGGGGCGACGTCCGTCCTCCTCGACATCCCCGCCCCCGATGCGGCGGCGGCGTGGGAGGAGGGCGACGACGACGATGCGTTCTCCTTGTCGCTCATCGAGCTCCCTGCCTCCCCCCCGTCGACGGCGGCGAAGAAGGAGGAGGGGGGGGAGGGGGGGGGAATGGGCGCGGACCGACGATGATCCTCGCCACCGAGACCACCCGCGAACCTCGCCGACGACGACGGGGAGAAGGGGGTAGTAGGACCGCCGCCCGACCCCCGGGGAGGAGGGAGGGTGGGCGTCGCAACGGGCGGTGGTGGAGGGGAACGCCGACCGCCGCGACTACCGGCCGTCGTCGTCCTCTCGCCCCCCCCGCATCCACCCCCCGAAACGTGCTGCTCCGCGCCGTGCGGTACGACGACGAAGATCGTTCGGGGGAAGGACGACGACGACGCCGCCGTCGACTTGGACGCCGTCGCGAGGGAGGCGGAGGCGTCGTCGGTGGTCGTCGGGCGCGGAGAGCGCGGAGGGGGCGGGGAGGTGTCGTCTATGTCGTCTATGTCGTCGTCGATATCGTCGACGCTCGGCTCGTCCGAACAACCGTCGTCCCCTAGATCGTGGTACTTGTTCTGCTCCCGTTCCCACCCTCCTCCTCTCGCGCTTGACAACACGACGGACGAGAGTTTGGACGCGAGGTTCAGCGGCGATAGGGGGCCCGCGAGTCGCAGTCGGCGCATCTGCCGCGGATGCTGCCGCGGCAGCAGCGACTTGTCGTCGTGGCGCGGCATTTCGTGTTTTTCCTTGTTTTCCTTTTGGGGGGTTGGGGGTTTTGATTGGAGACTAAATATATAATGGACGAGTTTGGTGTGTGTATTCGTGTAAGTAAAAGTGTCGTCACGTTAATTATTTGAGGGAGATGTTGTGTTTTTCTCCCCCAGAAAACAAAAATTGGATGCGGACGCAAGTTTTCCTTCACATGAAGTGCACAGCGAAAGGTGAAGAAAGTCCCCAACCGTTAATCGACCGTTTCTATTCTGGGCGATGGCGGTTGAAAAGACATATTATTGATTCCTTTACTCAATTCACGTTCCCCACGCATTAACGGTCAGAATGGGGAGTTCTCTCCGGCTATTTGGCGGGAAAAAAAAGAGTTCCACCACAATAATTTTTCTACTATCTATCATCTACATACGTACGATACTCTATCGTGTATCGTGATATTGCTGCTAGCAGTAAGTGGAGAGATGATGATGTTCTTAGTATCGTAGGATTGCTTCGTACGTGGGCCTTTTGTATTTTAGTACGATCAGAAAGTTTCAAACTCTTCCTATCTACTGGGCACAACATTATTTATTGTCACAATCATCATCCACATAATGTCGGCCCCATCAAGCGAAATGCTCCCCGGAGCGCCCTTCCGGCCCCATCCGAAGGCAATCGCGACGTTCCTCTCTTCTGCCGACTATTTGCCATTTGCCTGGATGACAAACGCTGATATACCCGTACGGGTAGGTCCATCCCGCCATTGCTTTCCTATTTTCATCGTCGTCAGGAAAAGTATTGGTCATGCTTTCAATTTTCTTTTCACCGGACTCATTACTTTTTCTCTTTGGAAATATTATTAGATGATGCATATGGCTCCAACTCCCGAAGACCACTACCCCCCGGAAATTATTGTTCTCCTTTCGTCAAATGTACCGAACCCTGCGTCCAATGTATTTTGCGATCCCATCATTCGAGTAGAAGAGCATATACCCACGACAAAAGGCCCAAATGAGAAAAATGACACTAGAACACCATGGCTTCAGGCTTGGGACGATAATTGCGGCTGGACTAAGTTGCGTCTGTTTGGATTAGAGGGGGCTATGACACAATATTATATATTTATGCCAATTGTTTGGTGTTGAAAGATGTCAGCCATTTGCTTCACATCGACAATACAACCATCTCACCCAAAGAGACCGGAAAGAGAGTGGGGCTGTTGGCTGCCGCACCTAAAATTTTCGCACCAGAAGAATTCAATGCAGGAGTGATGTTACTCCGTCTATCCGAATCGGCTATTAACAAAATGATGTGCAATTTGGGCATTATCCCTACGTTCGAACTGATACCGGCAATCCAAACAGAGAGTTGCCAATTTCTGCCTCAAAGCCAAGTGATTCAACCAAAATTTACACATCCCATGAGGGAAGGGAAAGAGGCTTCCTGAACTATTTTTACCCCGGACCATCGTACTCTCGTCTACCACATGGATACAATGCCCAGCCGCTGATGTACAAGCAGCCAAAATACTGTAACGAAACGATTGGTGATATCAGTAACATTCAATTCAGCTTGACTCCAAAGCCATGGGGGAAAAATGCTGATGATACATCCAAAACGAAAGAGGATCAAACTATTATAAAAAAGTCAAATTGCGGCATGCTCAAGAGCATGTGGCGGGCAGCCTACAAAAAAAGTCTACATTATCACACACACAAGCTACAAAAAAGAAAGACCTATCATTCCAAACAGAGGTTGCATTCAAAACTCAAAACCGGAGGCCTCACCAATGCGGTTGTCAACACCACCTGCCAAGACGAAACCAAAAAATGTTCATAGTCATAGCCAAATTCATAAACGCTACAATGAGCTGCGGTGAGCTGGAATGGACGTTAAGGAGGCAATGGCAACTGCACGTGCAGAGTTTGGATTGGATGTGATGGATGATAGCGATCCCACAAGAGCTGTTGGCCAAATGTTTGGTTTGAATTGAAGGAAGTTATTTCAGGAGATGTGGAGCGAGAAAGGGGGGTAGTCAAACCTTTATTCACAGTCCCTTTTGTGGGCATACCATAATTATACTGGCGGATTCATATATGAAAGTCTTACGGCAAAAATTAATCATGTGCAGGAATTGCAATCACTGCAATTTCAAGCTCGACTTCAACCTGTGCAAGTCAGACGACCGCTCCAACTTCTACGATCGCTACGCTTTCAACCTCGACTCCAACAACTGCAATTCAAGTTTCAACTACTGCAAGTCAGACGACCACTCCGACCTTTGTGATCACTACGCTTTTAACCTTGACTCCAACAACCGCAATTCGACATTCATCTCCAGATTGTCAGGAAGAAGTAAAGGTCCAAATTTGCCCATGACGTATTGGCCTTCCTTGCATGGGGTGTGATCTTTCCCATGTCTGTCACGCATCACTGTTTAGGGACCGTTTCCCAAAAGGACAACTCTGGTTCAACCTCCACAGGAACGTCAGTACTGGCGCCTTTGTTCTAGTCATTTTCCTTTTCTCTATTGCAGTTTCATACACAACGAAGGAGAAGGGACTCACAACTTTAAAAGCAGCCATCGAAGGATGGGATTGGCCATGTTCATCTTGACGACCATTCAAATGTTGCGTGGTATAATCGTGTGGGTTGCAGCCATGACTATGACCCTTTTAGTTGGAATATGGCATTCCATTTTCCCCAAAGCAAAATCGATTGACCGCAGTGGTGACTCTAACTCTAATAATCCAAAAGATTCTGAATTTGACGTTGAACGGCATGATGATGACACAAAGATGAGAATTAATAGTCAATGCACCTGTAAAATGGTAGTACAAATATAGTTAGATGTTAATGTTAAAAAAATATTTGTGTACCTTTCGTTGCTTAAAGAAAGTTTTGATTTGGCCAAAAATTATGTAAATGTCCGTGCTTAGTCTCTAAACAGTGCGAGGAGTTGTAACCAATTTTTTGATAAATATGTACTATGAGTCATGTCCTACATGCCAGAGTTGCCCTCTCAATCATGGACACCTGTAAGTGATTGTCCTTCAACAGGAGCCCAGCTGCACCAAGCATCATGAAACGATCATTCTGGAGATCCCTGGTAATCATGTTTACCTATTCATATTCAGTATGGTTACATAAATGGTACCTACGTCATGATATAAATAAAATTGTCATGATAACCCTGGTCCACTGGTAGCGTATTGGGCCTAAGATGAGAAGTACAGGGGTGTTTGGTCCATGTTGAAAATGTACCACTTGTCATGGTTGGGACCGACAAAAAGAGGGCAAGACAATGACATAAAGTTGGTGGCCTGTGTGTAGACCTGCTCCGGCTCTGGCATGTGTGTCACCTTATCTTTTTGGCAGTGTACACATAGCTGTGTCACTCTAAAAAGCAACTGATGGCCTTGAAATGAGCCTCAAAGCTCTTTCCCCCAAAAGTTCCCTGGATGGCAGAGGCCTTGAACATGACCTGCGCCTTTGTCATATCGATCCCCTTGCTTGCAACGAACGAAGACCTACACACGGAGCTCCTCCTTTATGGAATCATCGGGCTGACCAACAGGACCGACCAACAGGAGTTGTTGTGCGCCACCCTCAGGACAGGCAGAGTCATCTTCCACTTGATGATGAGGGAATGTGGGGTATGTTGATCACCCTTGCTGATCTGCAGAGAAAATGAATGTGCTCCTACTGGAGCCGCTCACACTCCCCCAGGAGCTGGGAGCTGGATCTTCTTGTGGACTGTGGACTGTGGAGGTGGGCGAAGCTCTTGTGAGTATTGCCGGATGCGCCTCCTGCCTTTGGACTGGGGGATAGAAGATAGGTTTAGGGGTTAGGTTGGTGCCATATGTTTGATGCCAATGGCATATTTTTTTATTCCTACATAGACTCAATACAATCTTGCCATCCGACCTGGCCAGCTATAACTATAAAAAGATAGATTTAGAAGAACACCCTGTTATGTTTAGGTGGTTCATATGCACAATAGTGCATATTTTACCTATTGCTAACATAAATGGTACCTATGTCACGATCAAAAATGAAAGTAGTAGTAAGACCGCGCACACACCCCCACATTTGCCAATAACCCGGGTCTTCTCGTGAACTGCAACTACAGGATGACACCCCAGGTTGCAATGGATCCCTGTAAGTTCATTCCGCAATACCAGTGAAATTGACATGCTGAAATCAGTCCCAGAGACTGAAATCGGTCGATGGTACTTGCCCACCACAGCTGGAACATAAAAAAGTAAATAATGTTGTTCCCATCCAAAACACAAGAAGTTTATTTCCTGGTTGTGGCGGGAAAATGGGCCAGCTCGTCGGATGGAGGACAAAAGTTTTCAGTTTTTCGAATCATGCCTCAACCGGCCGCGACGGCGGCGGTCGCCCTCAACGACGAATTGATCCAGTCCTTTTCCGACGCCGCCAACCGCGCGAGTGGACGTCGGATATGCACGAGGATATTGAGTCAATGGAAGAAGGAAATTCTTCCAAATCTTTCAAGGGAGGAGGGTTTGGAATTGTTGATCGATTCTCTCGCCGATGGGGGCGATGTCATTGCCGCCAACGATCGCCTCGATGCTCGCGAAGGCAAGCGAGGGTCGTCCGTCGCGCGGACATTCCTTTCCATCGTCGACAACGAACATGACGGTTTTTCCACGGAGGGCCATCGCGAGGCCAGCGTCGAGATTTTGAAAGAGTTGTTCCGCCTGGCTTTTGGCGACGATGTCCACGGTGCCGGAGGCAGTCGCGATGCAATACAAGGAGGGGACGGGCTACTTGTAACTCTTGTCGATCTCTTTCGGAAATGCTCGCTAACCTTTCAGAAACGAATGTCTCGCTGCGATGTCTCCAGCAAAGTCAACGTTCGCCACGTCATTATGTCGGATCCAATAGAGCCGTCCGAACATATCCGGCATTTGCTCGTGGAGGTAATGGTGGATTTTGGGGGATACTGCCTGCATTTTTATGGTAAATACTCCTATATCAGGGACGATGACGCAAACAGCAGGGTTATGATTGAGGCAATATCGAACGTTTGTCAAACACTCGCCAAATCTACCTTCCTCGACCCCTACCCGGAAGTTCAGAATGCTGCATGCACTTTAGTTGGATTGCTGGCGCAATTGTCTCCCTTGACAGTTCGTATGAATGCTGCAAGCTTACTAGTTACATTGACAGGGAGAAACGATGATACTATTGGCGGTGCGGTATCAAATAAATGTCTTTTTCGGCACCGTCATTCCAAGACGAGATGTCAGGCCGTGGATGCCAGTGCTGCTATCGTGATGTGTTGCCCGCGGAAAGTTCTAATTAAATGTGATGGGGAAGAATTCAGTCATGTTGACGCAATGCAGTCGGCAACAATGGACCACCTTTCAAGCTACGGCAGCCATTCTACGACAATGGAACAGATACTGCATGATACTCTTCTGCCTGGATGGGAGGATCTGCTTAAATTGGATTCTTCAGCGTTGGTGCAAACTGCACTTATGAAATCACTTGGCAAAATCACCAACATCCTTGAGTGGGGATATTCTCCCAAACACCCCGATACGTCTCAACCGAAAATAGTGCCTGCGACATCTTTGGCAACGAATGGCCACCACATCGATCATAGACGTAATCAACCATCGAATTTTCCCAATATAGATGTGACATCCATGGTAGAGGCACAAGTGTTGACATTATTCCTGATGGGCATGTCCACTGGCAGCGTTACTCAAGTGCGCACGCTAGCTGTGCAACAATTGAATAATCTGCAAGTTGGAACGAATGAACACATTTTACCACTGGACAAACTTGTCTCATACTTTCAACCAATGTTGGAACTGATGCTACGCTCGTGCTCCCAAGATTGGGCATCGTGCCAGAGTAAAGTGCGCTCACTGGAAGCACTCCAAGTGCTTCTCACTATTGCGATTCCGTTGATGACTGGAGAAACTGCGCCTTCGTTGACTGGTGCGGTGAAATTGGAATTATCCGTTGTCACAATTCGTTCCATAATGGAAGTCGTGTCCACGGATGTACTCAGCGAAGAGAATGACGTGCTAAAGGCAGCGCTGGCCATCTGTCGTATCATTGGCGCCAATGATCTTGCTTCAAAAACTGTTGTGGGAATTATGAGTGGTGAGACTCAGAGCGCCTTCACGAATGACCACACAAATGCCGAAGAAGAGCATTTGCAATCGAATGCTTCAACAATGGTGGAGGAGCCGTCGCCACGTCACATGGCATCTATTTTGTTGATCCTCGATGGTATGATGAAGGGATCTTTATACCCCGAAGAGACTACGTCAATTCTACGCGAAACATACCCAGCATTAGCTATCCCAACACCAGATTGGTTCCATTCTTCTCCCACCATAGCATCGGCAATCTGCTCATTACTGTGTTACCCAACGATTACAAAAAACACGGCAACCAACTCTCTGTTAGCGTGGTCTCTGTTGGATGCTTGCGATTCCTTCGCGAAATGCGCTCATATGCTTGGTGACAAATCGAAACTTACAGAAGATGATATCGTTTGCGTCTCGGTCAGCATTGCACATCTATTGGGTTGCCCAGAGGCTTTCGGCCTCTCCTCCTGCGTTATGAATATTATTGACTCCTTTTCTGGTGCCTTATCGGATTCAAATTACAATGGGGAGAATTCATGCGTTTTTGATGTCTATTTTCGACAGATACTGGCAAAGATTATGTCATCAGCATCTCCGTTTCCGTGGAAACAGTCAGATCCCGCCTTTCTCGCCACGGATGCCCTTCTACGAACTTGTAGTGGATCTGCAGTAGGACGTAACTTCGACATGGTGGCGCCCTTTTTTATCAGCCACCTGTGTTCTACAGGGCATAACAGCAATGCCATTGATGGCGTGCAACAGGAGGAATCGAATGCCACAAAAGATGAACTGGCCGAAGAGTATTCTCTACGAATCACGCTCATGGCGCTGCTGCAAACGATTCTCTCCGACGAGAGCTTTCACCAAACCCTCGGCCCTCAACCGAAAGGATTAGCACCTGCAGTTTCCACTTTCACAACGGACGTTCTACTGTCACTTGTCCTACCGAATCTTGTTTGGAGAGCCGGATCAATGGCATCGGCCCTGCGGAAGTTAGCTGTTGCCACGCTTTTCTCTCTTCTGAGTGGCAAATCCGTTTTAGTCCATCCAGAAACGGTTGAATATCTCATTCCGATTCTACATTCCAACCTCGACGATACAGAGTCGACAACTCGCGAATTATCGTGTGCCTGTCTCTCACTGGTATTACAACAAGTCTCGACTGATATCTTCTTTACTATTGGGGAATCGAATACTAAAATTATTGACTCCACATGCCCTCGGTTATTGGAATTATTGGATGATTGTCACGGCCCTGTGCGTTTGGCAGCGTGTCGCGCGTTGAAAGATTATATCATTCTAACACACAAGAGTGCTTCAAACTGGTCATTCACTCTCGGAGCACTAGAAAAGATAGCTTCTAGCCTATTGATCCAACTTGATGACCCCGAAAGAGAATTGAAAGACCACGTATTCCAAGTTTTGGCGGTCATAATTGAGCTGCAGTGTCAAGATAGTACCACGACAGGTTGGAGTATGAAGAGTGAGTTTGTAGAAATGATGGAAAGACAGATCAACGCATCCTTGATATCACACCAAGACAAGTCGTACTGCTGGGTTTTACTGGAAAAGGTAGAAACGTATCACGAGTGTGAAAAGGAGACGAGTCTCAAAGAATAAATTTATTCACACTACTTATATTCATAACGCAGGGACTTTTCATCTACACACAGTTCAAAAAATCTCAAAATATACGATAATACCGTCACGTTCGAAAAAGCTCATCAAAGTAATATTCATCATAAATGCAAAACGTTGATAAATTTAGTGATGTCATTTATCATAGGGCATTGCAAAGTGACCAATCAGCACACTCAATTGAAAGTCCGAGGAGGTGTTGTTGTAGAAACACGAAGATTCATCAATGCCATTGTTATATATATTTAGTGCAGGTCGCTTTCGCGATCGACCCCCCCTTCCGTTCATCTGCCGGCGAATCTACGGCGCCCCTTGTGTTCGCAATACGGAACGTTGGGAAAGACGCATCCGGCCTGGTGGGCCTCGCAATCCGGATCGCCCGCGCGCATCGTACCGTCGCGGAACTCGCCCGACGTCCATATCGCCTGCCTCTCGTCAATGCCGTCGGATTGATCGATCAGGCGGACCACATTCCCCCCCAGTCCTTCCATCATCGAGCACGCCGACGTGCGTTCGCCGCGCTCGCTCACGAGTATGGCCCTCACACCCGAGTCGTGTACGAGATCGTGGAACATTTTCATCGTCCGATCGTTCGTCACGTATATCATGACGCAGCTCACTATGCAAAAGTGAAGCTCCCCGACTTCCAACCCCATGGCGCATAGGGGATTTGTGCGTTCGTCGTTGTCGATGTCGTACTCGACGAACGAGAAACCGAGTGCCTCCGCGTACCTCCGCCAGGCGGGACACACGTCCATGCACGTCAATTCGAGTCGCGGTCCCGCTCCTCCGGGGGGGGCCCTGTCCTCGAAGAAAAGCTTGACCGCAAGGAGCTCGTATCCCGGCCCTCCCCCGATTGCGGCGATCCGCACCACGCCTGCGGGTCCCCCCGCGACGCCGCCACCCCCGCCGACGAGCAGTGCCTCGTCGAACACCCCCATCGTCTCGCACCTCTCGAGTAGGGACCATATCTCCGTGAATCTCTGTATCGACTTCATCCGGAGGTACATCCTCTGCAGTCCGGGGTGGCCGTACTCCTCCGTCGACCACGTCACGCCTTTCGTGCGGAGCGTCGGCTTGTGCGCGTACAGGCCCTGCCCGACCCGTACGATGACGTCCTTCGCCATGCCGACGTCGACGTCGACGTCGTCGCGCCCTCCCGCGAAAGCTCCGGCGCGCCGCCCGTCGCCGTCGTCGTCGCGATCCGCCGCAACCGCCGCAGTCGTCGTCGTGCGCGATCCTCCGCTGGCGACGGCGCGCTCCTCGATCATGGCGCGATTTATGCGCAACAAGACGCGATTGGTCTCCATGAGACGCGTGAGGAGCGAGAAGCCGCGCTCGTCGGTGACGAAGGGGTAACGCTTGTCGCGATCCTGATAGTAGGTGCATCGCTTCTTCACCTGCCCGCCGCCATCATCGCCGTCGGAGTCGACGACGACGAGTGGGCCTACCCAGCTCGACAGGGATCGCACGTCGTTCTCGTCGTCGTCGTCGTCGTCGTTGTTCTCGTCTTCTTCGTGTTCGTCCCGATCGGCGGCGGCGCGACGGCTCTCCTCGATCGCGCGACACTCTATCCTCGCGCGGCGTTCCTCGTATGTCCCCCCCCCCCCCCCTCCCCTCTCCGATTCCGATCCCGGATGGCGAGCTCCTCCTCCTCCTCCTCCTCCTCCAGAACCTCGACCTCGCGGAGGAGGAAAAGGAATGCGCTTCCCGGTGGCGGTCTTCTCGGCATCGTCGTCCCGCAATCGCCATCTGCCGGGGGCGGTCGGGGCGGCGGCGGCGACGCCCCCCGCTTCGCTCCGGTCGCCGCCGTTCGTCCGCGACGACGACGGCGGCGGCGGCCGATTCCGACCCCCGCCGATCCACGCCCCGACCGTCCGTCCGCCGCCACCGCCGTCGTCGCGTCGGTGGTGGGAGGGGTACTCGCGCCGCCGTTCGTAGTCGTCGTCGTTGTTGCGAGAGGTGGCGGAATACGACGATGACGGCGGCGGCGGCGGCGGCGGACGGTGGTGGCGGCGGTCGTCTCCCGACGACGACGACGACCACGACCGGTCGTTGCTGCCGACGCCGACGCCACCGCCACCGCCACAGCCACCGCCACCGCCACCGCCACCGCCACCGCCACCGCCACCGCCACCGCCGCCGCCCTTGCCGCGTCGATGTTCGCTACCAACGCCGACCGCCGATGGCCGCGGATCGCCGCCGCCGCCGCCGCCGCCGCCGCGCCGACGTTCTTGCGCGTCGAGCAACGCTTGCAGAGACGACATCTTCTCTGGGTTTGGAGGTAGGTGTGTTTGTGTGTTTGTTTGGGGGGGGAATATTTCTGGGGGGGATAAAAAGGGGGGCCTTCGAAATCTTTCCCCCAATTCGGTTCAGGAAGTAACGAATTGTGGTTCTGTGATGTGATGTGTTCAGTGTCTGTGTGTGTGTCCGTCCTCATAGAGTTCCCACGTGCAGTTTGAGTAGAGCTCATGCAAGACTGCCCAAGTTAAAACCGGCTACGAGCCCTTTTGGCAGGGGAAAAACACTTTACCTTCCTCTGGTCGTTACCCAATTTGATTGTTGATTGTCCTCGTCGTGTCCTGTCATGTCTTTGTGTTGGTATCCCCTTAGTTACGCCACTGCCTTCTGTGTGTTGTCGTTCGTTGCTGCCAATGTCTTCCTCCTCCATCTCCCATGCCCATGCACTGTCTGATTGTTCTGTAGTTGTCATTGTAGTCGTTTGCCCATCGTCCATCGTCCATCGTCCATCGTCCATCGTCCATCGTCCATCGTCCATCG